>JAGDQP010000570.1:45934-80033 GCA_022664845.1 Lepisma saccharinum | reverse complement strand
GGAGTTATTTTCTCTATAAAAATAAGGTTTGTTATAACAGGAATTTACATACGAAAGTTGTTACGTTGGTTATTAATTTAGCTTTTATTCCTAAGAAACTAAATATGTCATAGAGCTTTTGCTTATTTACCTTTAGAATGCCATATATTATGGTTATGGGGTTATTGGGTAACGTTCTCGAAAGAATCTGATGAAAAGATTATTACTTCTAGAAAAGTGTGAAAGTCGATGTTAAATTGAACGCTTATTTTGCACGCTGCCATAGTATGGTTTCTTCTTAACTTCCTGCAACTGCCCTACCGATACAAATTAACTTCAAACAACATAATTTTACCTCAGTGCATCATGCATCGTATACGTCGTTCTTCGAAATTAAAATATAACGAAATCATACTTTATTATGAGGTTGCATCACATCAACCAGCTAAAATGGAAAACTGTTCCAATCGGATCAAGTTTTGGGTCGGGTCACGTTGTCACTGGTTCTTTGATTGGGGCTCGGCTTCACCTAATGACCCTATTTCAACCGCTGATGATCCGGAGGAATTTTTTTTTTTCAATTTATTATAGTTTTCCGTCCGAACAGTGTTCTTTTCAAAGGTGACCGAGACAGGTTGTTACCATTGGCGTAACTAACGGGCCCGCAGGAACAACTATGTCTACTTACGAAGTCCAGTAACTCACCTTTTTATATATAGTTTAGTTATTTTTATTTCCGACATAATAAGAAAGAAAAAAGTGTATACAAGATAATAGTTTGAAATATATTCGATCAATTGAAATACGTATTTTATTTATTCATGATATTTGGACCAAACATCTTTGTTTTCTAAATTTGAAAGTTTTTTCTCCTTCCTCTGGTTGGTCATCTTTTCAGTTTTATTTCGGGTTCAAATTAACGCTTGGATCGTGTGTCGCCGTGAAGTGCGGCGATATTTCTAATTAAATTTCTCAAGTATTTACTTTCATTCGAGTTGAGCCATCAACGATAATTCACTCGCAGTATCGTGTGTTCTCTATTGTTATCAGGTGTCTCTGTGCGTGTTCTCGTGCTAATCTACTTTGGTAGCTGACTTATTGCTTCTTTTGCATGTTTTCCATTGAGATTATTTATAGCATAGCTAATGAGTCTCTGTTACTAGCGTAGTGGTAGTGTGTTTAATAATGAGTACTGCAAAGTCTAAATTTTTAAGTAGTACACAGAAACGAATGTAGCACGCGAATGGAAGGAAGCTGCTAAGAAGTTGCCCAAAATTTCAGCTTTCTTTAAAAGTGGGGAACCACTGGTAAGTTCAAATGAGATCTCGTCTAGTGTTGAAGGGGTGATAATAACTCAAAATGTCAGTGAGAATAGAAAGTCGGATGATAGTGCTTCTTGCAGCAATTTAACAGTGAAATATTTATTTTCCATGACATTTGTTTGAATGTAAGGTTAATATGATGCTGTTGATGTATTCTCATGTATTTTTTTCTTTTGAAAACGGCTTTGTGAGGGTATGTGCAGTCAATTTCTTTGCTAATAAGAAGGACGGAAATGCTAGACGTCGTAAGTTCCAACTGTGAAATTTTACAGAAGCAGAAAACCTAATAGATTTAGCTTATCACAACGCATGCCTTCCAACATATTACAATGATTGTTTTCACCTCTTCATCATCCATTTGGCACCTGGAACAAGGATGGGGACATGCGGGTAAGCGCATCGAACATGCTTGTGGACAAAAAATATAAATAAAAAATAATGGCATTTTGAACGTTTGGCATTTCAACCCTTCACTTCTTCTTGAACACTTCTACTTTCTCACCTGTTGTTGTTCTTTCGGTAAGGAAGGAATGCCGCGATAATTCCAAATATTGGAAATGAGATTGTTTTGCGCCCTTGGTTTCCTGATTTTATTTAGTTTGACTTAGAATATTATTAAAATATAAATTATCTGAAACGGGTAGGTTACTCCTTTAATCTTGAGAGGGAAGAAGGAGGACAAGCTATGCTAAAATGTATTCTTGCGGTGTATGAATTAAATCTTAAATGTCAAACTGATGACAATTTAAACGACAGCTCATTTGGGACTGAGACTTCATTGTCAAGCTCTGTCGGATTTTCAAATAAACTTTAAGTCTGGGCCTGTTCATTTACATAGTAAGAAGACCATGCAGTTTCTTATGCTATGGTACATTGTGTTGAACATTATATACATACCAAGAAATTTTTAAACAGATTTCTGAGCGTTCATATTTTATTTTTAATAAACACATGTTATCTTCAATAAATCTTCGACGCTTCATGGATGTTAGAACGTGGAACAGAGGGGGCCCATTCTGGTTTGTCGCCCGCACGTTCTTAGTTACTTTACTGGTTGTTACCGCTCAGAACACGACAAATACAACACTTGAAAATTCCTAGTTCATTGACCTTTACGCAGAGAAATATGTTGTCAAAAATTGACAATAAATAAATTTAATATATACTTTTCCTTCTGTTAGTATATGAAAGTGGATATAATAAATCATATCTAGGCATACAGTACTTTATAAGCACGTCATATAATTTCAGGAGGACTGTCTCAAGAGCGCTAACCTCCTGCCACAAACTTTGGTTCTCAATCAATATTCAATTATTTAGTGAACTTTTGACACCCAAAGGTAAGAAACCAAACGGCAGTACTCATAAAGATGGTGGCGGGAGGTTAGCGCTCTTGAGACGGTCCTCCGGAAATGCAAACTGAGGAGCAAAGAGTTGCAAAGAACTTTCATAAAACAGGTCCCAGGTCAAATCGGATCAAGACCGGGTCACCGGATAAATTGGGTCCAGATTAGGTTATCAAATCGCCAAGTTAGTTTGGTCATTTGGGTAAAGACAGGGTCCCGAGTCAGTTGGATTTTTCGGGTGAAAAACCGGGTCACCAGATCTGCTATGTTTGGGACAAAGCGAGTCACCAAACGTAATCCGGTTTCAGCTGCTCTCTGAGCTATACATTTCAAAATTACAGAAAAGTTGAGAGGCTTGGTGTAGAAATGGTGTTAACCCACACTACAATTTTTTTTCAGAGAAAAGGACCGCAAGTTACTGGCACACTGTAACAGCGTTTTTGCCATCAAAACTATTGAAAGCACTTTGGATGATATTTTGGTATATAAAATGTTGCTGTGTATCTGAATTTGAATGTCAAAAACCACAGAAACATCAAGAAAGCATATTTGTGGGTTACACCATTTCTGCACCAAGCCCCTCAGTTATATTATGATTTAGATAATTACAGATGATATAGCATTTCTTTACATGCTCCTAGGGCTGTTTCATGTAGTATTTTACTACTACTACTACTGCTACTACTACTACTAATAATAATAAAGTTTTGGTGAATGATTTCACTTAAAGAAAATAGTTCAATTTACCACTTTCAGACTGTCAAGGAACACTATCGAAAGATTCCTACCAAAAGTAAAATGTTTCAGTTAAGTGTGTATTCAAAAAGAATAGTAATACCTGAAAATTAGCTCCTTAACCGGAAAAGTAACCGAGAAATTTAAGGTTTTGAAAAAAAAATTCAAAATTTTGATTTTTTTTTTCATCACATTGTGAACACCTAATAGCTCAACCGATAAATTTCGTAATGAATTCCTAACATAAAAATAATGTCTTTTACCATTTTTCGAATTCTGCTCCTCTTTTGAGATACAAGGATTTCAAATTTGCGCACAGAATCGACTTAATGCATGCTAAACAAAATTAAAATATCCTGATAAACGATGCATTGAAATAAAACTTAGTATTTGGGAATTTATTTTGTAACAAAACGGTACATATTAGCGGCTAAAATGATACGTAATTGAGTCGTCAATGTTGCTAACTTGTATAAAGATGATTATTTTTCATTTCTTTTAAAATGTGGTACCATATTTACAGCTTGCACCAATCAAGAACCTCAAGTATCCAATAAGTTAACGTAGTACTATTAGAATGTAACTAACATCATATTGGATTGGCTACATTGACAACCGAACGACATTACATTTTAATCCGTAATGTCCCCCGTATTGATACAAATGAAATCTCAAAAACGAAATCTACTCAAAATTCATTTTACTTTGAAAACGAAGCGGAATTCGGGAAATAATAGAGACAGCTTTTTTTTTTAAATCGTTACATGAATTTATCCCATAGCTCAATTAGTAGAGAGTTGTTTCCCCCCTTTCGGAGGTCATGGGTTCGATACCAGTGGCCAACTATCCTGACTAAGGTTTCTCGAGTGTTTTTCTTCAGCCACATAAAGCAAATACATTGATGGTACCATCAACATAGCAGGCCTGGTCATCTCCTTCTTGCCCCTATCTGGCTTGAGCCAAAGATGCCTAACGGCTATAAATAAATTCAAATTCAACGCACTATTCTTCAGAATATTTTTCACTGTTCAGTGTGTCTGAATTCGTTTACTGAAAGTCGATCGTGTATATGTATATCCACCAACCATGTACATCCTTTGCTGCATGCGTGTAGGAAAATAATTCTCTGAGTCAATTCATACTTGAGTAAGTTACTGTGAAACCACCTGAAGCGGAAATCGAGGACTTTGTAGAAACTTAGATGTCGAGAATTTATTTTTAAGTTTGTAGCTTTGAGAGAAATCATTTTCCAAAATGTCTCTAGAGAAAGAACGAGAAACTGAGGCACATATGACGTTGGTACATGATGAAACAGGTTCCAGAGCAAACGACTGAGAACCCTTCAGCATTCTTGACTGTGATTTTCAATAGATGAATACAGAAACCAACATCTTGATGTATCGGAGAAAAAAAGAGAGCAGAGGTTTCCTGGTTGTCAAAGGAAGTAATCGCAATATTACTGCTATTTCATCTCTTATAACTATCAACACACAAAAGAGCCCAACAGACGAACGGAGAGAGGACGAGAAGAAGGAATACGATCAGAAAGTAGATCTAGATAATATCCACGTAGAAGACTGAGAAAACATGAATTGAACAACTTTTTATACATTCGTCTTATTTTTGACCAATGACATTTATTTTTTTAGGATTATCAGTTTGAGGTGGTCTGAAGCTAAAATTGGCAGCGTTTTGTAGTGTTTCCACAGAATTTTAACCGTATAAAATTTAGAGATGTGTGCTCTAGAATTGGCAGCGCTCACACTGCTTATTGGGAGAATCTGGCAGGATCACTATTCCCATCTGTGTTGGAGACTTCGTACTACAGTTTATTCATATGAAGCTTGTCAACAAGAGAAGACCTCCTTTATCATTCTATATGTAGAAAAGAGATGACAGTAGGGACGTATCTGCATGAGTCGTTTGATGTGAAATGGCAATAGTTTCTTCGTATCACAGAGTTGAAATGTTGAGAGAAGTCCATCACGTTAATTGCAGCACATTTGTATGGCTAATAGGCTTTGAGACGTGAGGACATTCTAAATAATACACTGTTGGGTTCAAATCTGGCGAACTACAATAAGAAGTCGACACTGAAGGGTTTGAAATACTCATTCAACTGTTTATTGACGCAGTGCACAAGGTTGTACGTTTCCGTGATTTAGTGATTACATATTTGTGAGTTCAAAATAAGGTCTTGAGATAAATATACGGGCCTAAACGGGACGAGATAACTGGAGAATGGAGGAGGCTGTATGATGAAGAATTTCATGGACTGTACGACTCACCCGATGTTCTAAGAATACTGAAATCGTGATGACTAAGATGAAGCTCGAATAGGAGAAAAACGAAGACTAGATTCCATCTTTGTTGGAAAGCCGGATCGTTGGGAAGATTGAGACGACGTTGGGAGGACAATATCGGAAAGGATCTTCGAGAAGTAGTTGTTCGTGATGAAAACTAGCTTGATCTTGCCAAGAAAAGAATCCTATTTGCGAACGTTTGTTACTGCCACGATGAATTTACGAGTTCCGTAAGCCATAGAGTAAGTAAGTATAAAATATTTTTAGTATTGTAGTATTACTTCCTATTTACTAGTATAATAACACTAAATCATGTCTCTTTAAATTTTCTTGTGCGCAAAATATTACAGTTTCTTCTCTCAAGAAAATCCATGGCATTTTTTTTAGCTATTTCGTTTTTTTCGAAAGACAAGACTCCACAAAAATTCCACACACATTGTTAATTCTACACGCTTGACAACGACACGGCTTACTACATACTTCCTACAAGTTCTTATAGACTATTATCGAGTTTTTCAGAGCTAATGAAAGCTATCTAAAATTCAAGGATATCCCAGAGATGAAAGTCGATTTGCAGTTTGTTTGAAGTTCGAGTGAAGATAACTTATTTTCACATTCTGATTCTATTTTTTTTTTTTTTTTTTTTTGTGAAAAGAAAATGCGGACATCAAAGTTTAGCTACCAATATCTTAATATATATACAGCTAAAATCACCAATTACAGAATTATAACTTTATTACAGATAATGGATGGGATATCTTTAAAGTGGTATTTTGGCACGGCCCTATAAAATAATTTCACGCACCGGTACCAGTCCGTGGACCGGCGGTTGAAAACCAATGCACTGCAACATACCAAGGACATCCATAATATAGTTGTACTAGAGATTCACCAAACCCAACACTCGAGCTCTAAACATTTACTGTCGCATCCACATTCATTCAAACTTGGGTTGACTACTGTCAATGTTATTTTGGGAACCAAGTTACCAAGCATCCACAAACCATATGCAGATTCACGGCTCTAACCATCAACCTTCTGGCAATTTCAACTGACCAAGAACCTGACTATAATGTAAATTTTCATAGCTTTAACAAGAACGAGGGATGGACTTCTAGCTAACCCTAGCTACTTTCGTCCTGGGTAAAATTGTTTTTTTGCAAATAAGGGAAAAGAAGGTAGATAGGTATTGGAGGTATAGTTTTGAAATAAGAGTTGATCAGGAAGATTCATTGCTGTGTATTTCAACCGCACGCCTAACATCACCAGAGAGGCACTCAAGCCCATTTCGTCCTATTTTTTTTAATATGTTCTTTTACTGTTTTTGATATTTGAATGTTAAGTATGAAGAGATTGGAGAAATTCTTCATATGTGATTGGATGAAACCTTGGAAAGCTAAATTTGTTGATATCAGTGTGATGAGTTAGAAATTTGTTATATTCTGTACAAGGTTTTAATATTGTTATTCCAAAGTTTGAAAGCAAATCTAATAGGAAAATCTTTCGATTTTCAGGAGAGAATCAATATTAGTTCCAGAATTAAATAATTGGTGTCTATACGAAATGATAGCTCTAATTATTGATTTATATAGATTCATTTTTATTTTTACGCATATAGTGTCATTGTAGAATATTCCTCTTAATAAGGAATGTTCTTGTAGACCTTTCTTACGTAAGTTGAGAATATGCTTTTTGAATGTCATCCTTTAATCTAAGGTAACTCCTAAATATTTAATGAATTTGGTAGGTTTAATTCTAGTATAATTTATAGTCAAATGTTTGCTTTCGTCCCGAATAGTATTAAGTCCTTATGAATAGAAGAGTATAACTTGAGTCTTGTTCTCATTTAAAGTTAGAAGCGAAGTATTACCACCATTGGACAAATACTTGAGTGATTATTTCTAGATTACGGATTACATCTTTAGAGGATTTGGCAGTGGACCAGTATGCAGTATCATTTGCGGATAGGCCATATTGTGTACAATTATCTAACGGAAGTGAAGTGTCATTGATATATTAAGTAAAGAATGGGACTCATAGCAGCTCCTTGAGGTACTCCTCTTTTAATGTGAATGTCCTTACTCAGGTCTGAATTTATTTTGCTTTGGGAAGTCTTTCAAGAAGTTAGCTACCCATCCAATGTATGTAATGAGTAATTGGAGTCTATGCAGTTTGAATAGAAGTCTATCATGCCAGACGGTATCGAAAGCCCTGGTCAAATCCATGACTATAGCACCAGTCTTGTATCTTCTATTTAATGCACATTGAATGTCAGTGGTTAATCTAAGTAGTTGAACAATGGTACAAATTTTACTTCTGGATCCTCCTTGATTTGGGAAAGTTGGTCAATTTCTTCTAAATATTTAGATAGTCTATGGGCTAAGATTGTTTCGCAGGTTTTTGGAATTGTGTTTGTCAAAGTAATAGGATGACAGTTATTTGAGTTTGAAGAACTTTTGTTAGGTTTACGTATTGGTATAGTGAATGCTTTCTTCCAATGAATGGGAACGAAACCAGTCTTGAGCGTTGAATTGTAGAGTTCGGCCAGATTGAAAAAGTAAAGATTTAGGATATTTTAATAGCAGAAAGTACGGTTTTTCATCAGGTCCAGGTGAAGTATTTTTCTTTTTCTTTAGAGCAAGATGAATTTCATCAGCTGTACTGTCTTGTAATAATATATATATATATGTTCATCATTTCTGTCTAATAAGGTAATATATTCTCATTATGCAAAATAAATTGTCTAATTAAATTAGAAGCTTGAATTACTTCTGTTTAAATATAATTAATATTGTTGACAACATGTTCACTATATTTGTTAATATTATTTTTGATATCTTTTGAAAGGATCTCTATATTGTCTATTTTTTGTGAAAAGTATTTGAGCTTGGATTTCCTATTTCGTCTTCTATTAATCATCTTTCGGAAAAAAAATTAGCGTTGTGTCTATATGATTCAGAAAGGGAGAAAAATTCTTTTAGAGTTTTTAGAATATTATTTTGTTGTCTATGGTAGCGTATTGTAAGAGCCCTTTTAAGTGTTATTAAGATAATAATGTTGATCAGAGGTTTTTCAGTATATCGAATGTACTTGCTCGTAGGTATTGATTCACTGGAAGCCTGATTTGATCAATTGACTATGATTTGATTGGAATTCTCAATCTCTGCAGGTGGTTCAAAGGAGAAGTGATGCTGATTGATAAATTTGTTAATTATTGTGTCATATTTTTCCCAATCTGCTTTTTTAAATTTTTCAAGTAGCTGTGATTTTTTAAATCAATTTTGATGTTAAATGTTAAGTAAATTTAACTATGATTAAATGGAAGACTAGACCGAGAACCAGCATTTATTTCAATATATAATTGACAATTTTATTAAAATAACTTCGATATTTTTGCTTTAATATATTGAAAAGATACATAATGCAAAAGGTAGAAATAAAAGGTACAAAATGGCAATAAAATTTTATTTTTGCTATTAAGAAAAACTAATCTTTTTTACAAAGTTTAGAACTTTAAAAAGGACAATAAAAACTCTACACCGACGATACTATGTCCATCTGGTGAACTTAGCACAAAGTGCATTTAACTTGAGTTCATCGCTTTGATTTAAATAAAATGAAAACGCTTAGTAAATGAAACAGTTGTTGTTTTTTTGTTTGTTTTTTACAAGCTCGCGAGACCGTAATGAAGTAAGGGGGTGTCATCCCCAAAATTCTCGACAACACCCCCATTTTTTTTTCTTTGCTGTGCAAAATCGATACAAACCGTGCAAAACTCCACTTACACCCTCCTAATTTTGACTTCACTCCACCTAAACTGAAAATGTTGGTTGAAAGCCAGCCGTAATGTAATATCAGTATAACCCATGAGATATTATTACAGATAGTGTAAGTAGTTGCTTATTTTTCCTCAACGGCTCTTCTGTCCTCTTTAGAAATAACATTCTGTCAAGACTTAATAGCCATATTAGTATAAATATCCAGGATATCCACAATGTTCCTTGATAATTACTAATATATGTAACTTTTGTAGCGTGTAAGATAGAGAACTCAAATTGATAGCATTAGTTTCACTCACCAAGTTACTTTTGTTTTATGTCCCATCGATGTTCTAGAATTAAAAGAAGCAGCGTTCCAAAGAAACCGAAATAAAAAACGTAATGTATGCCTTAGTATCATAGACAGTCACCAAAGCTGTTCGAAGGAAATTTACGACAAAGAGTTAAAATTAAACCATAAAGTTCTAGTTCAAGGAGAAAGGTATTTCATTTTCCAGGAAAATGGAAATTACCGACATCGAAAGAACTAGAAAGACAGTATCTTTCCTTGAAGTCAAAACTAAGTTGTTTTGTCTTGCTTGATACGAGTTACGAGTTTTCAAGCGTATTGCGCAAATGTTTTATGTAAATGTTTGCAGTGCCGTGGGTACAAAATAAAAATTGTGCAGGCTTTGTGAACCAACAGATCTCAACCGTTGTAATTAATTGACAGTATTTACGATATTCCGCATTAGAAAGAAAAGAATTACTTAGGATATGTGTATACTTCGGACGAGTCAACGTTCGGCATCAGTGGGATAGTGTATAAACACAATGTACGGTTTTACGTTCAAGGATTGAGAGAGTCGTGGTGAAGTCCTAGAGTGAGAGTCCAAAAGTAAATGTTTTGTGTGGTTCATGTACTATAAAAATATTGTGCCATTTTTCTTTACTGAAGACACTGCCACAGCATGTACGCATTTGTATATGTTGCAGACGTTTGTTGTTCCTCTGATACAAGAACAAAACCTGATATGATATTTCACCACATATTGGGCTTTGGAAGTCGGTGCATATCTTCATGCAACATTCTCAGAAGGTGTTATTTGTAGGCAGGCAAAGGGGTAAATTCCGTAGCAGCTCGTGTGCATTCCCTGGTACTTCACGTAACACGTTTTTATAGGGAGGGAAAACTAGCATATTTACGTCCAGTACCCAAAGGTGCGGGTATGATTTTGGGTGGTCAGTCCCACGCTCGACCGCCTTTACCTTCCCAAGGTGCCTAGGAATACCAAGGATATTCTGGTACTCAATTTGATAAGAGGCTGAGCGCCAGGCATGGGAACATGAGAGATAAGTCTCTAGTGTCCTGGCCGGGATTTGAACCCGGGCCGCCCGAGTCGTAGTCGCGCTACCGTCTAAGCCACGGCGACTCATCAATATCTACTGTATCCATATTAAAGTTATAAGAAGTTTGCGTCTCTCTGTAATTTGTGTTTATTTCTTTTAATAAAAAAAATAATATTATTTCCTCATATTCAAAACCAGAGCCCTTTTGAAACATTCTGTATTTACCTGTGAGTTTATGAATTTCTCTGTGAGTTTTCCATTATAACAGGAACAATCAAGTTATTAGCTTTGAAAATCCAGTTTTTACTATTATCATTTTCAATCTATTGGCTAAGTATGCAAATGTTATCTACCTGAGTACCAGCAAAATACCAATTATGTGGAGAAACAAATGTTACTGAATAATTTAGTACAGCAGTATCTAAATAAAATGATTATGTTAATATAATCAATGACGTCAGACTTGCTTAAAATGTTTTTTGTTAACTTCAGATTAATGGTTGTAATGTTACTTATATAAGTACGTTTCTGAACTGAAAATTCTGGGCAATATGGATCTCTGCTGGTTTGTCACTTATCTACGTATACTCTAGTAGAAGTCATGATTACGTTCTAAGGGTAGATCATCAAGTCGCAGACACTAAACTGATACAGTGACACAGTAAGTAGTATCGATATTTCTGTCAGGCAGTTGAAGTCACGCCTGTGTTTCCTTAAAGAGAACTTCATAAAAGGGCGTTTAGTAAATAACGGTCGAGTTTGTCTTTAAATTTGAGCTTAACACTATTTCTTATTTAATTACACCTTTAACTGTACCTGAAGACTACAGAGGAAAATACATATTAAGTCAAGAAATGGTGATTTTCTAATTACAGTGCCATCTACTGCCATCAAATAAAGCTGCTCAAGATGCCATAAGCAAACAGGGATAAATATTTGATTGATTCTATAATTTAGCAGATAAAACGCGTGATAAACTGAAAAAAAATGCAAATTCGTGGTAAACAGGAAGAGATAAAGAAACATGTGCGATACGTTATAAATAGCGTGTTTGTGTTATATATACCTACAAAATGCTGTACCCTTAGTTCCTGTTCAAATATGAATTATTGGTTTCATTGATAATTGCTGTGGAATATATTCGATGTCATCGCAACGCTAGAGCGATGAGTGGGTGCTATTTAGGCTTAATATCTAATATCTACGCAATTGATAGAAATTAACTCAACCAGTGACGAACCAATCTAGAACTTTCGTGGGGGGGGGGGGGGTGGGGGGTGCAGGTGGAATAGGCCAGGAATAATTTTCGATACTTTGGTTCGAAATATATCATTCGCTAAATGATCTTTTAAGTACAAATGTATCATATTTCTCTTCATGACACCGGAATCCCTCAAATTAGATTTTGTCGGGAAACAAATCGAAGCTTTGTCTGAGATAAATTGTTGAAATAATATAAAAATACCTTCCCTGCAGGTGGAGCGGGTCTTCTTTCTGGATCCGTTGATGGATTCTGGTTCCTGAACCATTGATTATATTTACCATACCAGCAAATTGATTTTGGACTCAAAATTGGACATCAGTGTATCTAGAAAACAAAGGATTACGACTAGTAATGTGACAGTTGCTGTCCCTGTTGTGCCTAGCCTTGAAAACAAGTTATTTGGTGTACTTTCCTCCGGTATTTTGTTGTTAGCGTTTTGAATAGGATATGGCTCTTTAGTAGGAGCTCAAAAGTGTAATGAAATTTTTCGAAATTTTGAATTAACATTCATTTTCTAATCATTTACAGTTTTAGTTATCCTGGTGTTGAATACCAATCACTAATAAACTCCTCCTTCAACAAATTTGCACGGAGGAGAAAAAGAATCAAGTTTTTAGCAAAGTAGAAAACACAACAGTGGCTTCAATGTATAACAATTGTAAATTTGATCATCTTAAGTTTAGAACTTAAATTGATGTTCTAAATGACTGTAATTGGTCAAATTGGACAATAACAACGTGGTGTGTTTTTATATATTTACTGATGATTCAAATAATCATTATATTAACCATTAAGAAACAAAAACACGATATTTACACGGGAAAATATAAACACCAACATAAAAACCTATTTCGGAAATTTTCCCGATAATGTTTCCTGGGAATCGTCCTCTAAAAACAAACATTCATTTGTACATCACTAATTACGACTCATTTGTTTTTACTATTATTAATTTATTGTGCATAACCACCTCTCATCGTTTACCCCTAAAACTTGGAAACAACCAAGCAGACCCAAGTAGTTTGTTTACCTTGCCTGAGATTTTACGTTTGTTTAGTAAGAACTGCAAACTCGGGTTACTTGTTCAAAAAGGTAAGCCATCTTGTTTCTTGCTTGTAATTTCTGCCCGAAGCATTGACTCTACTGAGAAACTTGGGTGTTGTTAGAATGAAATGAATTACCAAGGAAGCACTATGTAAATTATTTACGTGTGTATAAATACATGTGGACGTGGGTGTTACTGTGGCGGCTTGTTTTAACAAAAAAAAACCTAGCTAACTGGCAGACTTCAGTACACTCCCTTTCTTGTTCACTATTCCATAAACCAAGCTTTTCTTGCTAATTAGCACCACTACGGCTAATGATGGTTGCGTGAGCGGAAAACCTCTTCAACAAACAAACATCATAGAGCGATAGGAACGAAGAAGTGAGGTTCAGTAAGTATGGCTAAAATTGAATTCGACACTGATGTGTCATCAACGGTGAAGGTCATTAATGGAGTATGTGTGATGAAATAAATATTACAAACATTAATCGTGATGCTTCTCTTTGCTTATGACACATGTCACATGAGTCGGAGAGTTGTCGTGTGTGTGTGTTAGAGGAGATGGAAATGTAAGCTGCAGACGATTATCTATATTTTGAGTGGAAATCACGAGAAACTAGGTCATCATCAGCTTTGATTTGAATTAGAACTACTAACGTGTATATTATCACTGATATAATGCGCAATCATCTTCTGTGTTTGTGCGACATCAAAGTTTTGACTTTTGGTTCTTAGTGTGTGTTTGAATGAGTGAATTACTGGGTCAGAAGAATTCCAGATTTCTGTTTTTAAGATTGTATATTTGTAATAAATATGTTTATAAAAGTATTTTGTATTTTTAAGGACTAACACGAGTGTATATTTTAGAAAGGAAAAAAAAATATCGTTTAGTTTTTATATACGAGTATTTTTTTTTTTTACGAAACATGGTGAACTGTAAGAGATAACTGAAGAAAATACAACAACATTAAGAGGGCTACCTGCACCTTTTTCGATTTTAGGAATACCGGAAAGAAATAGGAATAATACTGGACGTTCGACAAGTGACCACGATAATATTTATTGATACTGAACCCACTGCTTCAGATTCTGAGATAGTTAGCCTAAATATGTGAAGATCCGTTAAGTATGATGTCACAGCCCAAGACTTCAAATTTCTCATCTAGAACAAAAACACTGATAGTGTGAATTAGTTAATTTCACAGATAATTTAAAGCATTATTGGGGCTGCTTTACAATATTTTATTCTTGTTTTTCGTTCGTACGTTATTTTGACATATACCTCAGAAAGCAATGTGTTCGTGCGCACTAAGACCTCTTACTACCAGGTTGTTCGGAAAGAAATTGCCGAAATACACAATATCTACATTGAAACCCTCTTGCCTCCTATTGTATGGGACAATACAACTGTGAATTATACCCGTTCAAGGTCACAGTAACAGACACTGTTCACGACATATAAAGTCCAACTTCAGGTGTTACAGAACGTGTTGCCGTGCTCTGTGTAACCTGTTGGCACAGAGTGACTTATGGCTAATTTTGTTCTCTGAATTCAAATTAGGACATATGGCGACCCAAACGTATAACAATATCGTAAGGTCATGGAACGTACACTCAACTTAAGAACAGATAGTTTCAAACATTTCGTATCGGGGACCAGTCTCCAAGACGATGAAGGTAAAGGACGTCGGTGAAAGGTGGGTAATGACGCTTCATACGTGGAGGCAAATCTACGCAACAGCATGAGGAAACTTACACGTTTCTACGTCATCATTTCCGACTATCTACAGCAAATAAGGAAAGTGAAAAAGTAGATAACTGGAGATGGCATAAACTGACGGAGCATTACAAACAACAGCGAGTGGGCTTTTGTCATAACCTGCTAATTCCTCACCTCAATGAGCCTCTACTCCATTACATTATAACGTGTGATGGAAATTTGATCCCGTACGATAAACGCAACCGAATCCGGCAGTGATTGGACGCTGATGAAACCCACAAATATCTTTGAAAACCAAAGTTGACGCCACAAAATATTTTATTGTTAGTCCGGGATACAGCACTGAATATTGTCCGTTGCAAGTTCCTTCCTCCTGGTGAAGCATTTATTGTTGTTAACGAAGTGACGAAGTGTACTGGAAACTGTGTGAAAAGCAACTGTCGTTGGTTAACTGGAAGGGTCCTTTGCCCTTAGCAGACAATGTTATACACCAAGGGGAAAAAATTACAAAAATGCTGTTGACTTATCTGAGGTGTGAAGTACTCCACAAACACACACACATACACACCATCACACACACTTCATATTCGCCGGACTTAGCACCAACATACATGCCTCAAAGTCAGTTTATGAGCGACAAGTGCTCAAAAACAGGGATAGTGCAGGAAGTGCCTTCTAAGTTTTCATTACCTCAAAGAGCCACGTTTTTTTACCACACAATTAAGAGCGTTGTGAATCATTAGCAGAGATTATCTGGAGACGAAGATTAGCTTAAATAAGGCAGATATGTTTACACCATTTAAAAACTCATTAGTGTACGAAAACAGTCGCTTATTTCCGAACAATCTGGTGGTTCCATCGGGGCTTAGTGGTAGTGGTAGAGAGGTACCTGATTCGATCCTATCTCGCACTGTGTGGACTTTGTGGTGGACAAATACCATATGTGTTTTTGGAGGTTCTGTTTCCTCACACTTTCTTCATTACACTGATTGTCCTGTCCCGTTATCATCAATTCCACTGAGAAAAGGTTATCTAAAGGCCTTAGATAAAGTGCAATCAGTTCAATTGCACTGAACAATCTCGTACGTGAAAACGTTAGCTACACATATCTTTGCTAGTCCTCCACATCTCTTCTGTACTGAAGCACTAGCCGTAACCAGACATGTATCCCCTTGTCTGAGAAAGTTATCACTCACATGATAAGTCTCATGCACTAGAAATGAAAAATTGAGGGCTGAATTCACAAAACTTAATGTATCAATTGAAATTGCCTGAAATTGAAAAGAACAAGGAACATTCATGAGTATTTCAAACCCAGTTGATAGAACGTACGTAACATTCTGAAAGAATATCATCATGTAATTCCTGTATTTCTAAGGTTCAATTGCGCTTGACTGTCATACTTAACAGGGGAGAAAGACAACAGCAGAACTATTAGTAGCTACAATCGCAGACCTGAAATGAGCACAGGGGAGACGGTTCGTGTTTGTGTCCCGCTCAGGACGAACATAAGGATATCAAAACGTTCACGTATTACCTGTCTAATAATTCGAACGCCGAGACAATACATTGAAAAGTGGCACTAACCGCTACCTTTTCCATTAAATTCTACTGGCGAAAGCTCGCTGAGGGACATCATCGTTCAGAGGTCCTCAACGTTCATTAATTTGCCGTTCACATGCTTGCGTTCGTTCTGATAAAGGCCACATTTATCACATATTGTAAAATTATGATACTATCAGGACAGCAGATTATTGCTAGAAGATAAAGATCACAAAGACGTCACTCATGTGGTAAGTACAATGAATTAATTTAATAAGTTTTGGATTTAAATTTATTTATGGCCTGTAGTCTCATTCCTTGCTCATCACAAGTATTACAAGCGTAGTGTTCCACAAACAAAACTCTCTGATTTCCTTATTTGCAGCATAAGAATAACACGTTAGTGTCTATGTGTATAAGTGTCGAGAGGAGACAGAAGAATAAGATCAGGAGAATGTGCCTCTCTTAAAGCCAATTAGACGATTATTATTATTATTATTATTATTATTATTATTACAGCGTATTATTAACTACTAGCAGAAATAGTATCGTTACAAATGTAGTAAAACTTTCCAACTAGATTCTAGGTTTAGCTGCTTCTGAAGACTCCACATCGTTGCGTCTGAACGATGATGTCATTCGACGACTTTCTACGGTAGTATGGAATGGTAATTGTAGAGATCAGTGCTTCTGTTCAATGTATTCTCCCGGCGTTCGTATCATGGGACAGTGAAAACGTGAACATCCTGAAAACCTTATGTTCCTCCTGATCGGGACACAAATACGAGCCATCTTCCCTGCGCTTATTCATGTCTGCGATCGTAGCTACTAGTCTCCACCAAGCAGATGCTATTGTGTTTCCCCCTGTTGAGTAGGACATTGAATTCTTGCTGTTGAATCTGCATAAAAGTTCGCTCTTTTCCGATCTCGATTTCAACAATTTAAGGTATCATACTCAATCTTGCAAATACAGAGAGAATTACAATATGATGATAACCTTTCAGGATATTATCACGTTCTATCAACTGGATTTGAAATACAAAAAAACTTCCCTTGTTCTTTTTGAATTTCATGCAATTTCAGCTGATACAGTTTTGTGAATTCAACCCTCAAGTTTTCATTTCTAGTGCATTTTAATCAATAATAATAGCGATTTTCGGTTCAAAGCTGTACAGTTCTAAATACTGACAAGGTTCCATGGGCCAGCCGGGATTATTCACCGAAGCACCGTGACCGTGTATTGCCCACCCGATTAACGCTGCATCTGTTATTCATATAATCATCCCCATTCCACTGAGAAATGACACACTGTCTTGTTTGTAACAAATAATCTAACTGCTCATTGAGTTATTGTTACTCATATTCCTGACAGTTACGTAATCAGGCACATTTTTTTTACATTGCTCCGCATACGAAATATACTTGAAATATCAACATGCTGTAAACGAATTATTGTTACCTGTCTGGAAGTCGTCTCATTTTTGCTGTTTTTGACCCATCCTCACTTGACTCACCTCCTCTGGTACATTTGGGAATCCCTTGCGCCCTGCTTGTAAAATTTTCAAGTATGCATATTTGGATAATCAGGGTGTGACTTCCTTTAATATTTTCTGATCCTCCTACTCCCCGATCATTTGTATTCGAAATAATCCTCTCTGATGTCCATTTTCCCACGCATTCGGCAACGTATAGCTCCGAAAGTACTGAATATTCGATACTTGTTTTTATCATCTTTTTTTTAGTTCGATCTCAGATACTCACCCTTAAACGTTTTGTACGCATTAATCAAACACTCTGTATAATTGAAACTATGAGTGTTGCCTGCGAAAGAAGAGGAGACCAGAGATGAAACGGATCACAGGGTCGATCGGGTCATTCGGGTTAAGTTTTGGACTGGGTCACCGAGTCACCGATTCTGAATCCGGTGGGCACAAACGAGTTTTAAATTATTTCCTTTCTATTGAATAGTGGGCTTGAGTTGTGACATTATGTAAGAAAGATGTGTTCTTCCTGAGCTTTGCCTAGATGCCCGACAGAGTGGGAAATGACGAAGAGTTAGTGAAGCGTAATATATCGCTATAAAGATAAAAGTAAGTACTTTTATATACTGCATATACTTTTGAAATACATTAACTACTGATAAAAATATTTATAAAAATCGATATAAGTGACTAGCATATTTTTAGAGCAAATGCATGTTTAATACGTGAAATGTAAGGTAAAAGCAGAAACGTAAGCATTCCTCAGCTATTGACCGAACAGGCAGGAAGATATTGAACTTTGGACCATATTGGGTGTATATGGCAGTGTATATATCACTGAATAAGAAATAAGAAAGCAGACTTTTTTCCTTGGCATTAATGCAACCCTCTATTCCTTAAGAATAGTTTGGTTGCATAATATCTAGGCGTAAAAACTTGGAGAAACTTTGAGCATCCTGAAATTTTGAGATTTCCGGGGAAACGGCTGAGTGTGTGTGTGTGGAGCGAATAAGATATTCGCTAGGGTGATCCTTTAAGGGGGCGTTAGTGAAAACGGAACTTAAATCAGAACATTATTGTAGTAGTTATTAAAAAGAGCGAAGAAGGTGGCAGAAATTAAAATCTTGGCTGTAGGTCCAGAGGGTGGCGGTCAAAATAAAAATACGGGTGTCTTAAATTTCCAATAAATGCTCATAGTAAAATAATTACCGAAATATACGGTTGATGGTGTATCTTTCTATTTAGCGATCTGAATTGAGATGGAACCGATCTACTGATAATGTTGCTGCCGTTCGTTTTATTTATGGTCTTTAGGAGTCTAAGCTCAGATCAAAATAGGGGAGGTGATAGGATGTGAGAAGATGTTGGCCAGGGCCTATTTTGTAAGTACTATCCCAGCATTTGCCTAATGTAACTGAGGAAAACCCTAGAAGAAACACAGTTCATTTCGTATACTACACTTGATATCTTTGTCGTGAGCTCTGAAGGTAACGAGTTCCACAATCGTGTTCTGGCTGGATCAAAGTGAGAGGAGATGATATGATATTAAAGTCCTTACAGAGCAGCGTAGCTACTATGGATCGGATCAACAGTGTAAGGAAACTCACATAGACCGGGCGGGGATTGAACCGAAGCCGGATATTATTTTCATTACGAGCGATGCATATTACGTTTGACGTTCACTCCATGTGCTCGCCCTCAACGCTGAAGTAGCGAAATAGTCCTACGTATTTCCACTCTCGTTTCACGTTTCCTTTACTAAAAACTTCCACACATGTTTCAAATGTTACATTTCTCTTGTATTTTTTACATTCTTTTGGCTACAGCGAAATTCACCATATCTCCATTTATTTCATTATTTTAGTAAATTTACAGTACATGTAATATACTTTTAAATAAAGTCACAAATACGTCCAAATCCACTTCGAGTAGCTGTTTGAATTTCGTCAATAGAGTGAACCAGAAACAAAACATCAGTGACCACATGAATCTAATCAATTTACACTCACTGCCAACAGATGACACTAAATACTTAGTGATCATTAAAGCTATCTATACCGAAGCAGAAATAGCAATAAATATTAAGAAAATATTTTAATTCTTTTTCACAGCACATGCTAAACGCCGGATATATAACGTGATGAGAATTGGATTCATATTATACTAGATTCTGCTACAATTCTCGCATTTAAAAAATCACAGCAAAGCATATAACATCAAGTAAAATAATTAGCACAACTTGTATTGTATAGTTGCTTCTAATGTGACATACATCGTAATGATTTATTAGAATTAAAGCAAATTTATAAAGTTTTCAAAGGCAGTATTGAAGGTATGTTGTAATACAACTAACTAACCATTGAAATTTTATATTATCTGTTTCACTACTTCAACATTAAATTAAAGTGACAGCTATAAGAAGAATGTATAACAAAATGAGTAGTTCGTCGGAAATCCATTTTAACTTTTCAAAGCAGTATAATGCCATGCAGATCCATCAAAAGCAGCTATTCCACAGATCCCTTCCTGCGGGAGTGTCACCCCAAATACTTGCGAGCACCCTCAACTTTCAACTTTGTTACGGTAAAAAATCTATAGAAACCATTCAAAACTCCACTTATACCGCCCCTAATTTTGACTTTACCCCCTACACTGAAACTCCTGGCGGAATCCTTGATCAAAAAAAGATAACCGTTTCTACTCTTTATTACTTTCAATGTAAGTTTATTTCAATCAAAGTTTTATTTGTGCAAAGCGTTCTATAAATCACTGTACAAATTATATTCGTAGCTGTACACTACGCCATTTTGATTTCGGAAAAAAATCGTTCAGGGGAGTAAAAGCCATGAGGAAATTCGTCTCAGTGCACGCGAACTAAAGAATTGCCTGGACATGGATTAAGCAAGTCCGTGCATGTGCACGGAACAATATGTTTGTTCTTTTCTAACTGACAGCTACAGGTGACCGTTCAGAGGAGAGTTTACGGTGAATATTCCGATTCACACACTGTTAAACATTTTCCGAAACATTCACTAAGAAAGCTAGACAACCATATCTGCCTGGAAATTTCTAGGAATTTGGCTAATTAAAAAAAGAAACATCCACCATTTAGTTTTCAGACATGTTGGGAAGCTTAAAAACACAAACAGAATCACTCCAAGTACTTACGCCATTCTTTACTCACTTTTCTATTTGTCAGATAGGGATCTCCCATTTCTGATCAAGTGCGTGATCTAAATGGCGGCAGCAAATACTTAATCAGAATAGTATTTTTGATTATGATAAGAAACAGTTTTCTCTTTCTGTGCATATGCGAACATCACAAGAACTGAAAATTGAAAACTTTCAGTACCACAAAAGGAATCTCTCGTTGTTTTTCTAAGATTACTGCAATATACGAATGCTATTGTGAGATAAGTTTACATCAGAATTCAAGGACGTGCAGAATGTGTTCCAAAATGAGCAGTTATGACGAAATTCAATATATAATGAACATGAAAAGAATCATACCCAAACTATTAATGTAGTTCAAATACTAATAAACACGCGCGGATTTCTTTTATCTTTCAAAACGGAACGTATAGGGTTTCGATGAAAGTAATGGAATTTATCCTTTCCCAAGTGCGGTTGCAACTTTGATTGATCAGATTGATTTTTACGAACTAATGAGACAGTACAAATTGTAAATTTTCAAATGCGTAGCTCATTTGAAAAACCTAGTATGTCCAAAACTTGGAAAATATGAATTATTATTTCCAGATTCTTCATATGAGAAAAACTAAGTGTTTATCCTTTTAATTTTAAAAATAAAATTCATTCCATGTTAAGAAGACTGGAGTTTTTCAATTTCTCTTCATTTCAAGGAAAAGTACCACCACCGTGGCACAGTACGTTTTGCGATTGGTCTAGTCAATTTTCTATATGTACGCTTTATTGCAGTCAGATTGTGGTCTTACCTGTAAAGAGGTTACTCATATTCCTCAGTGTTTTTGCACATTTATGCGTATAATAAAATAATTAGAAAAAAAGATATCTAACTGGTGCACGCAATAAGAAATATTCGGGATATTCTATGTGCTTTTATATTATTAAAACTCCAAGTAATGCTCGGCTTTCCATATAGGGTAGGGGGTAGACAGATAGCGCAGGGAACAGATGGCGCATCGCATGAATAGTGATGAAGGATTAATCCCTTTGTTCCAGTCTTTCTCAATTCAGAAGAAGATACAACAGGAGACCAAAATAGGGGTTTCGCTTCCCGGTAGAACCGAAATTGACTGTAGGCCACTACTTTAACCTTGTAAGAACGTATCAGTTACGTGAAATATTTTTGTCACCACTATTTCGTACACATCATAGATCTCATGTAGGCAGCATTTAAGATAGTTTCAAAGGCATATTCGAGAAGCTTACCATCTACACTTCTGTAGTTGTTGTAAACATTTAAGGCAGTGCTGCCATCTGGTTATGTATCTGGAAAAAATATTCATATCGACGTAGAGGGGTAAGACGGCTCGAAATAGGGTGGAACAAATTGTGCATTTTATGTTTACAAGATATGCAAGCCGTACCAGAATCACAGTAAGCCATAAATATTATTCAGTTGAAGTTATAGAGGAAGACATACTAAGACATCTTCCAACACCACAAAAACCAGTATATCTAATGATACTACTGAGCCCCAAAACCATGCTCCAATATCACATCCCAGTAGACACAGTGATACTACATAAGCAAAATAATCACACGAAACAATGTCTCAAAACGATTCGTTGGACCAACTCCTACTTTACTAATATCAAAAGCATTGGAAAGCTAACAGACTATTATTTCATCCAATATACTTGACTGAAAACAGGAAATTGCAGAAAAAAAATTCAAGGTTCCAAGCGGATGGTCTGTAGAAGACTTCGTACCACCCCCTTCAATCATTTCGTCGTCTGTAGCTTTGCTTATGTTGTACGACATTGACCAATCTATTATTGGCATTGAAAATAAGTGTATCTAGAATTGCATGAAAATACAGCTGAGTGAAGAAGGAACTGAGATCCGAGAAATTATCATTGTTAATTTACTCTCCTACTGCGCCATCTCGAGGAGGAACAGATATTTAAAAGATACATTAGTTTTTAGATGCATATTCTTACTGCATAGTGGTCCAGAACCTAGTCATTGTACATATACGTTCTTCCCAAGAGATTGAAATATCATGTGATATATTTTTTTAAGTAGATAAAAACATAAAATTATAATTTTAAAAAAGGAACTTCTTAAAGACATGCTTTTTTTAAAACAATTCGTACTAAAAAATAGAGAATAATTTTGTTTATGCATGACTAAAAAGAAACACATAGGGCGCGTTCTCATATACAGTCACTTTATGAATTCTTCAATCAGCGCGCCCCATGCTACTTTTTAGTATGAATTGTTTAAGAAAAATATGTCTTTAAAATGTTTTTTTAATTAATTTTATTACCCTATCCTAAAGTGTCCTGCAACCAGTCAAATACCATAGCGTTGTAGGCTACTATTGATAATATTAAAAATATATATTAAAATATGCTTTTAAATTGTATAAATATAAAGAAATACAGAAGTATCAATAGAATATTGTATTGTCATCCGACTTATGTCGCTGTGCAAATTTTCATCATTGTATGATGTCAGGAAATGAGCTAAATTAACGTTGTAAGATTTGAGGACACCACGAACCATTGTGAACTAAGAAAAAAAAATGTAAAGAGACAGCTTTTTCCCGTTAACTTAAAAGGTGGGCCCGTTCTTTGTCCGCTCTTTACCCTCTTTACAGTAAAAAAAATCCCTTTCGGTAGGCCTATAGGCTGAGGTAGATCTCGAAGTCTTTTTTTATTTTCACAAATTCAAATCTCGCCTTATATGAGAGCTATCGAGAAACTATATATTCATTTGTAGATTATTCATCAAGAGCTGTTCAACGATACCTCACAAGATGCATATATATATATTACATATATACTCGCTTTGCTTCGCTGGGAGCGCTGCCCCCCAGACCCTTCTAGGGAGTTCGGCCCCAACTTCAGTGTTTTTCAGAGGATGCGAGTCCTTTATCTTTACCAAAATCTCCCAGCAGCACTACACCACCATGGTGTTAATCTGCACCCTCCCACGGAGGGCTGCGCTCCCAAAGGGGAGGTTTGCTTCATTTATTGTAACCTACTCTTGGCAATACACCTTCAAAGAAAATTTCGTTTCTCTACCTTCAATGATTTGGAAATTGGGTTTTTGGGGCGTCCATTTTGGATCCAAGTTGACGACTTTTTGAAATTTTTCTTATATTGTCGTGACCTACTTGTGATGGTACACATTCAAGTAAAATTTCATTTATCCAGCTCAAACGGTGTGCAAAATGGGATTTTGGGCGGTCATTTTGGATCCAAGATGGCGACTTTTCCCAAATATTGTAATATTTCCCTAAACTACTCGTCACAATGCACTTTTATGCCAAATTTCGTATCTATAGCTTGAGCGGCGTGGAAAATGGCTTTTTAGGTCCGCCATTTTGGATCCAAGATGGCGTCTTTGGATACATCATGCAATATTTTAGTGACATACAAGTGATAATGTAGCGTGTTAACACATTTGATATTTCTAGCTGCAGCCGTTTAGGCTGTGTATTCTATACAACAATGGGTTCGGCGGCCATTTTGGATTCAAGACGGCGACTTTTTCAACATTTCGTAATATTTTCTTGAACTACTAGTGACAATACACCTTTATGCCAAATTTCGTATCTCTAGCTCAAACGATATGGAAAAAGAGTCTTGCTTCCGCCATTTTGGATCGAATATGGTGTTTTTGAACTCATTAGGTAACATTTTCGTAATCAAATAGTGATGTTGTACCTTTATGCCAAATTTGATTTCAATAGCTCCAGCGGTTTAGGCTGTGTATTCTATACAAAAATGGGGTCGGCGGCCATTTTGGATCCAAGATTTCGACCAATTTTGCTCAATAATGAACTTAACCGAGCTTTTAAGCCTAGAAGCAACATATAAATATTTGGTTCAAATATCTTCAAAATTATGGCCGCTACCGTGTTAATGTGTTAATATATATATATATATATAGGGGTTGGACAAAAAAATCTAAAACGTTTGAAAAAGTGTAAAAATCATACCTAGTATGGTGTGAGGCCTCCTTTTGTGTCCAAAACAGCTTGGATCCGACGTGGAATGGACGTATACAGCTCCTGAATCGTGGAGTGTACCATTCTTCCTCCAAAACATGCTCCAGTTCCTTAAGGGATGATGGTGGAGGGTAATGAGACCGAACACAGACAACAATGGCTCAATGATGTTCAGATCTGGTGATTGTGGTACTCAGGAGAGGTGTGATAGCTCCTGGTCATGCTCCTCAAACCTTGATTGCTCCGTTTTTGCAGCGTGAGAGGGTGCCAAATCATCTTGGTAGATGCCATCACCATTCGGGAACAATGTGTGGGCCATGGGTAGAACCTGGTCCCCCAAAATGGCCTCATACGCCTTGGCATTCATCATTCCATGCAGGGCTATGATGGGACCTGCAAAAAACCACGATATCACTGCCCATACTGTAACAGAACCATTCCCATGCTTTACAGTTGGGCGCAGACAGTCTGGATCATAGGCCTGCGACGGTGTTCTCCATACGTAAACACGACCGGTTGTTGGAAACAAGGTGTAGGTCGATTCATCGGAATACATTACGTGTTTCCACTGATCAAGCGTCCACTCCTTGTGGTCCTTGCACCACTGGATACGCCGCTTCGCATTTACTGCTGTGACCAGAGATTTGGCGATCGCGGCCCTGCCATGAATTTTCATTTTATGAAGTTCCCGTCGCACTGTTTTTGATGAAACCGGGTTCTGTAGGCCGGAATTGAGTTCAGACGTAATTTTCCTTGCAGTGGTCTGCTTTTTAGCTGCTACAATCCGTTTTAATGCCCTCCTGTTCCTATGGGACAGGATTGTCTTTCGACCACTGTTGTGCTTTGCAGACGTTGTTTGCCCATGCATTGTGCATGCCCTCGTAACATTGGACACAGTGCCTGTCGATACCCCCACAATGGTCGCCACTGTTGTCACTGAAACTCCAACCAGACGGACACCAACGATCATGCCTCTTTGGAAGTCTGTCAGGTCGCCCATTTTACAGCACCACTTGCACACCACGACACTCACAGGTGAACTGGGTACTGCTGACGGAAGAGGAAGGTCCACATGACACATTGAAAACAAAACACGATCGGCAACCTCAACACGTGGTGTACAGTGGCGGGCCACACTTACGTGTCCTGTATGACGTGTTTTTAGATTTTTTGTCCAACCCCTCTCTATATATATATACATACACTTCGATATCGTACCGATCTCAATAGGTGATTTTTCTTCGAAATCTACCTAATAAGAAACATTGCAATAATTGATTACAGTTATTTTGGTTCGAATAGGCAAGGGGTGTACACGCGGGTTGGAGTCTAGTGGCCGACAATCCTGATTCAGGTTTTGCAGAGTTTCGCTGAATTTTCACCAGGAGAATTCCGGGATAGTACCTTAAGTAAGGCTCTCACTTCTACCTTTCCTATCCTTTCTCCTATCGTATCCAGGCCTGAGTCAAAAATGCGTAAAAGCCATAAATAAATTCAGATTCAGAGCTTTTGGACTCGCATTCTATGACGTCAGTTTAACAATTTTCTTGTGCGTTCTGTACACAACACATAGATTACCGGTGTTTCGTTTGTATGATATAAATCATGATAATAAGTTACATATGAAGCATACAGGGAAAGAAGGGGGAAGGTACATGGAGGGTGGTTTGTCGCAAAACGCATTTTAAAGTCCAACTCTCCCCTTTACTTCCATGCATTTTATATTCTTTAAACCGTTATAACCTGGTGACTTTTTTAACTCTTGGGTTGAAACTTTCTGAGTGATTAGTTGTTATTCTGAAGTACTTATTAGGAATGCAAACTCATTTTTTTAAAGTACACCTTCCCCCCTCTTTTCTTGAACACTTCATATTTGAAAAAGCGTTTGCATAAGTCCGTGCTTGCTCCTGCAGAAGCCAATACGTATCTCCTAATTTTAACAACAGAACATTTTAAAACCACTTCTGTTTTTTCTGATAATTTAATATTTTTGAACAGTAGAAACCTTCGGGTGCTTTTGGAAATTTCTTATGAACTTTTATGAAAAATTCGTTTCAACAAACTGGTAGAAAACTTAGATATATTGAAACCGGAAACACGTATAAAAATAGAAATATCCATTGGCGTTTTGGTACAGATGACGGGACAGTTGATACTGATATTCGAGGTGGTTATAATTAAAGTGACACTACTGACAGTGTCCCAGAGTGGGCGGTAATGAACGTAGGACATTGATAAGATAAGCTAATGAGACAACGCTGAAGCGATTTATGCTATAAAAATAGTTCAAATTTTCTCCAACAGGTGAAAATATGGCGCTGGATAATCAATGAACACATGGAAACGTTACGAAACCCTGTCAGCCCAATGGTGGGCCAGTAACGGATAATATCGAATAAGGTTGGACCGGTGTTGGGTCGATATTGGCCCGATATCCTGTGCTGCTAGGAAATGTTATGATGTAGACAGAAAAGATCAAACACGGGGGAGATATGTGATATGAACAAGTTTATTAGCATCACCTTTTTGTACAGAGAAACATTTTCACCTGGTGGAGAAAATTGGAACTAATATTTGTCCCAGCGTAATTCCGCATCACCTCATTACCATGTCTACCAAGTATGAATGTGCTATGTTCATTACCGTCCGCTCTGAGTCTGTAAGGTCACTTTATTTGTAACCACCTGGTACTTACCTTTTTTTAAAAAAAAAAAGTAGTAGGTTCTTTAACATTCGCGTGTCCATTGTATATCAACTATCTAGAAAAACATTGCTGTAAGTTTTATTTCACTTTGTCATAGAAAGGGAAAAATACCACATAGTTAATTTTTGCAACATTCTCTACTAAGATTAAACGATTTCAGTTAAATCACAACTACTCAAAGAAGATCAAAAAAGTTATGTTTATATGCTGTAGCAAGTAATCTCTCCCCGGTTGTTTATTTCTGTTGTTTATAGCGCAAAGGGACTTTCGCTTTTTCATGTCTTCCTACTAAGCTGCCTTGAAGCCCTCGGCAAAGGCACACACACACGTAGGCATTAACAATACTTATTTGTGAGTGAGAAACCCAGTTTCAGAAGCCCGAGAGCCTAATGGACACGCGAAGTTAATGGGCATCCTATGGAGAAAAGCAGAAAGAGAAGGATAGAAGGAAGATGGGGAAGAGAGAAGGCGTCTAACTAATGAAGCGAACTTCCGCGATGATGTGTCGAATAATGGCCGAGAGGAAGAGAAGGTAAGAGAGAGAGAGAGAGAGAGAGAGAAGAAGAAGAAGATGAATCTCTAGAATAGAAAGCTAGTTTGAAAACTTAGAACACAAAGCTAGTCAGAGGAAAGGTTTGGTACATGTCTACCGCTAGAAACGACAAAGGCGTTTCAAGGATCATTATCGTTAACTTCAGTAATTAATTTAAACTTAAAATATCATGAAGAAATTTTCTATTATGATATTGAACAGGTAGCCTTAACAATCTCAGATGATTGGTGAATAGATAAAAAGAAAATAACAATTCATCTCCAGTAACGTGCACTTTGAAAACTTGCTCAAAAATGATTTAACTATTAAGAACAAATGGTTCTTGATTATGGCACCCTGCAAAATAAGCGTCCAATTGAACATGGGTTTTCACACTTCTCGACTAATATCATGGTTTCGTGTGGTTCTAGCGAGAAAATGACTCAGTAGCTCCTTGATCATGTGGCACTGTGATGGTACTTAAGTGAAGACCTTGGGAGCTATTTTTCTTTTAGAAATAAGGATTATTATAATCGAAATTTCTATAAGAAGGCTGTTACTTGGGTTAGTAAAGGAACCTTTATTTCTAGGCGGAAAGTGTTTCATGAAGCCTTCGCTTATTGACTTGAAACACGACATAAATTATGTTGAAGGGGTTACTGAGTTATTATTTTCGAAATAATGTGATCAAACCACAATATTCCTAGAAAAGTGGGAAAGTCTCTGTTCAATTGGATGCTTATTGTACAGGTTGCCCTAGTCAAGAACCGCTGCCTCTTAAGCTAAGCTAACGTATCTGACCACTTATTATTCTCCGTCTCTTTCTAATTCGTTTCAATTCTTGGTATCGTACAATTCGGAGATTTATTCTTCTCCGAACGTTCTTCATGATTAGTTTAGATGATATCAGTCTGTCTGTGTTCTTTATAAAATGATCTCATATAAAATTGAACCTAATCTGAATTGTGATTACGTCATAATCAAGCTTCTGAACTTTTAAGGACGTGAACCCAACTAGAATTCTGTGGGTGTATGCAAGAACCTGATATGTCACTTTTTTTTTCAGAAAAAAAAAAGGATTTTCGCACGTCTATTAGCTCAGAAATTCATAGCTTTTGATAGCATAGAAAGCCTCCAAACGATGAACCTCACATCATGACCACAAATGAATTATAATTTTGTTCCGTGCAAGAACCTGATAAGGGATGTTTGACATACATTTTGGATTAGGAAACGTATATATCAACACTTACACATTCCATAATACGCATACACACACACATTCCCTATTCCAAATACTTTTTTTTTCATACTTTTGTTTTTATTAAACAAGAATTTCTTTTTATTCCTTCTCCCGAGCCGCATTAACCCAATATGCAACCAAGTTCCCACCGGATTTGACTTAGCTTCTCTGACTTGATTAATTACCCGACTTTAACCTACATTATAAAAGATTTCCCTCCCAACTTTAGAGCTACATTAGACACAATTTCTTAACACGATTTGCTCTACATATAAAACAATTTATTTATAGTTTTGAATTGACAAAATGGTGTTGTAGAAATGTCATCATACACTAACATAGTTAATTAGCATGAAGTCAATACCTCGAGGCGTGGAACAAGAAATATTCCGAATGAACAAGCTGCGTTATACATGGAAAAGAGAAGGATTTCAGCAGTGAATGAACAGAATTTGAGAAAACTGTATGTGTAAGTATTTATACATACCATCTGAATTTTTCCAGTACTACTAAGGTATAAAAAGTGCTGTACCCACACCCAAGAAACAGAGAAACCACATCAAGATCTGCCAGCAGATTTAGAAGAGGAAAGTCAAGTAGAGGAACCGGAAGAAGAACAGAGTGGTGACAGTTTGGAGTAATGTTATTTTATTGTATGATATCAGGTTCTTGCACGCTGATAACTGTATTGCTAAAGTGTCATTTTTTTATATATAAAATCATTATACGTGACATGTTTTTGCATGTAAACAGATCTAGATATGAGGATATAATTTTATGACTATTTAATAAAAATGTTGAAACTGTACAGCAGTAAAAAAAAAAAAAGAGTAATAAATTTTAATCTGGTAGCAAGAAAACTTCAAAGCTCATTTTCTCTTGCATGCACTCACAGAATTAGAAATTGCAGTTTTCCTGGTATATAATTATTCATCAGGTAGCCTAATCAACCAGATTAAGAGATACGTTGCTCAAGATTTCGGTGAGTATAAAGAGATAATAGAAGGGTTAAGAAATATATTAAAAAACAATTTTGAGATTGCATTTTATGATTGGTTAGATAAGTTAACGTCTCTGAATGACGACAATATCTGCTTCAGTGATTCTATAGAAAATACGGTGTCACAGATTTATCTTTCAATCAATCACTAGCCAAATTGTCAAAACAATCAGAAACGCATTTTTTTTTAGACAATCAAAAATTGCAGTTTCCCAATCGAATTCGCTATATACGAGGGTGTTCCTGTAAGAAAACGAACACACTTTGCAGATTCAAACAATTCAACTGGATTTGAAGCCATGCCCAGAAACTTTTATACGGATACTGTAAAAAAAAATGTTTGTTTGTTTTGTATGTGTTTTGTGTAACTACATAATTCGGTATATAACTTCTATTCTACTTGTTAAAAATTATTTAATTTATCTAAAAAAAAAACAGCCTCTTAGGAGCTTAAAGTTTTATCTAGGGTCATAAATTTACTTAAGTGTATTATGACCTTTAGGCATCTGAGGCTCAGGCCAGGATAAGATGGGGGAGAAGATGGTAGTAGAGGGTCCGCCAGGGCTTAGTTTGAAGGTACCATTCCGGCATTTACTTTGTGTGACTGAGGAAACAACATGGGAAAAAAACTCATTTAAGGTTAACTAACAAGGACAATGAAACACATGTTATTTAATTGCTAAAACTGAAATGTTCTTTAAGGTAAAAATACTTTAGAAATTAAATTTCGGTAAGATCTGGAAATTTTTCTTTCGCGATAAGATAAAAACGCCGCAAATTATCTATCAATATTAATTCGCTTTCTTCCCGCGTGTCTCTGTGTTTCTGCGATATTCATCATGCAGAATTTGACTCATCCACTTTTAGATGATTCTTGGTGAAGAACTTAAACAGACATACACTTGAATCTTCTCTTTTCTTTCCCCGAATTTGAGAAGAAACTTTCTGTGCACCGAGAAGCTACCGCTGACAGCAGTGTCATCTGTTGGAAAGAAATTTAGGTGTGAAGGCACTAACGCTAAATGCTTTTGCACGTGCTTTGGAAAGTGTGGACTGCTCCACTCGCATCCTTCGCTTGTTGAAGAACACTTCTCTCTCTCTCTCTCTCACTCTTTCTCTTGAAATGGTGACGAGCAAAGTGCCTGTGACGTCACAATAACTTTGCAGCATCCTCTTCTTGGTACTCAATGGCAAATCGATATCTTTCTCTTACTTTTTTTTTTTTTGTCGCGGCTCGTTTTTTGGGGATATTTTTTTGTCGTACCTCTTCACGGCTGAGAAGGCAACGTTGCCAAGTAGACAAATAGTGATAGCGCACACACAGTGCAGTGTGTACCTTTCAGGTCTATTTATTGAAAGGAATATTTAATTCAAAGGGAAATGTTCAGTCAACCGAAGTTGAGGGGTTATTCTCACGCAGCGTTCATATCCACTTAAGAAGTAATTTCAAGTACAAAGCAAACTGTTTGTCCTGTAAGGAAAAAAGGGCTGTTAAAGGTGTTTTAGGACGCAATTTTGAAATTGTGCACAAACCACATGCAAAACAAACTAGATACGCAAACTCAACACCGCACAGAGTTTAATACCACTAAATACTGGCTTTGTGTTGAAACTGTAACAAGGAGCTTGTTTTAACCAGTAACACCGAACTCTCTGTGTCTCAAGTAACACGCAAAAGTTGTAGTCATCCTCAAACACACTGACTAAAGTTGTTTGAATTAGCACCGGTCTTTTTTCTTTTTCTGTGTAGAGGTTCTCAGAGAGAATTATTATTGGCTGAGATACAAATTAGTTGTCTTTAGGTCCTAAAACGAATGCACAGAAATGTATTTACCTTTAAGGATAATCTAAAGGAACGATCTCCAACAAAAGATGGCACCACTAATCCGTATATGTCTAATGTATTTTCACTGTTACACGAAATTTCCTTGCTGCTCCTACGAATTCAAACCGAGAGAGTTCAAACTTTCAGGGAAGAAAGTTCCTTACCAATTCAAGAGCATGATCGATGCCGATTTTTAATTTTAATTTTCCAACATTGTTGAATTCGCTTCATTGTTGTTGTGAATATCGAAACCTATAACAATGAAGCTTTTTCAACAATGAACTAAAAAGAAAATTAAAAATCGGCATCGATCATGCTCTTGAATTGGTAAGGAACTTTCTTTCCTGAAAGTTTAAAGTCTCTAGGCTTGATTTTTTAGGAGCAGCAACGAAATTTCGTGTAACAGTAAAAATACATTAAACATATACGGAGATAGTGCTGCCATCTTTTGTTGGAGATCGTTGCTTTAGATTATCCTTAACAGAGATATACATCTCCAATAATTGAAGAAAGCATATCAAGTTTAATATTACAAAATAATACAGGAGTAAATTGATATGATAATACAACGTTACAATTGCATATAAGGCATACGGCTATTTAAAAAATGACTCATCTTCGTAATTCGACAAGATCTACAATTTGGGTCTAGGATGCTACCTCATTCTTCCCTAAATAAAATTTAAATTAGGGTACAACGAAAGAAACAATGAAAAAAACAAGAAATGAAATGACAACAAAAACAAATAAATTAACTATGATTCATTAATATCTACATATAAGTGTACGAATATGTAAAACGATTACTGTATATGTTGAAATGAACACAGAAAAATTGACAGCCGCCTCGACCGGGGCTCGAACCCGAATCTCCCAGTTGCCGGCTAGGTATGTTACCATTAAACCACCACGACACGGTCAATTTTCTGTGTATATGGAATGTTTCTCTCGCCTAGACCCAACTGGAAGATCCGGGTTCGAGTCCCGGTCGCGACACTTGTCAATTTTTCTGTACTAATTTCAACATTTACCATACATAAGGTTATTTGTCAAAAAGGTAATAACATCAATTACTGTATATGCTTGTAATTAGCTTTGTTACGCTATAATTATGCATTGGGAAAATAGTGTTAAAAAAATAACTTTGTAGATGTTGAAAATGATAAATTGAAACCTAGATCCCGACATTTGTTAAGTAAATTGCTGTACATTAACCAAACTCAACGGAATAGTGAAGATTTTTTTTTGAATTGCACATGATAACAAATGTTTGGAGTGAAGATTACATTTTCCGATATTAAAATTATATTCTATGTAGGAATTTAGCGCTATCAAAATAGTACCGTATGCATAGTTTTGTACAGAAATATTTAATGAGATATTTCTCGTCTGCTCTTTAGAGTAACGTAATTAAATTCATGTAACAACTGATTCTTAGCAATCGCAGGATACTATAATATATACTGTATACTATAATATATATATATTGGCCGGGAAACCGGGACTGTCGCCCCAAAAGGCTTCTGCCACTAACTGGGAGGAGACCCCTTAATTACTCTTGCTGAGACTTAAGGGAACCGACCGGGGTAGACGCCTAATGTCCAATCCATACGTTCACGTCGTGGGGCCTGTTAGTACCCAAGCAACTGCTTGGCGAACGAACATGGATGGGCTGCTCACCAACCCGCATTAGCTGACAGCGTGGTGAGTCAAATGTCAGCACCCCTCCTTTCTTTACATATGATTGTACAAGCAAGGAAACAGCCTCGGAGGCCCTCATTACCC
>JAGDQP010000570.1:0-40934 GCA_022664845.1 Lepisma saccharinum | reverse complement strand
GGTAGATTTTTTATGTAAATAATGAAACAAAGGGCCCTAAACTAGAGCCTTGAGGTACTCCTCAATGAACATTATACTTAAAAGATATTGACTGACTGTATGTAACAAACTGTTTTCTATTAAGAGAAACTTTTTTAGCACCAACTGAAATTTTTAAGCATTTTTTTTTTTTTAGCTTTCTTCTACGAAAGTTTGAATTCTGTGGGTTTGATTTGTAAAAGCAATTTTTAGATTTTTGTAAGAAATATATTAGATATATAGAGAACATTGTGCGAACCTTTGGCTTGCAATAATATTACGTAATAGGTATTTGGCCTTCTCTGACGGCTAGTCATTCTAAAACCTAAACGCTGGCATTCCTTCACGAACACGTCTTTTGGGAAAGGAATGGATAAGGTAACGCTTTCTATTCTAAATATTATATCGACATTAGCCTGATGGAACTCAGAAAATCTTTAGGAAACCCCACTCAGGTATCTGTTCTCAAAGGATTAGAAACTACGCCAGACAGCCAGTCTCAGCAAATCAACTGCCAAGCCCGACGGCGACCCAGGAGTCGTGAAATATTTGGGAGAAGTTCGGCGTGACTCATGAGTGACATTTGATCGTCGTTCGGCCATTTTCCGGGTCGCAGTTAATCCCCCGACTTGTCGGCATATTGGTGTAAACCCCCCCCCCCCCAGCACCAGCCCGCCAACGTCAACTCCTTGTCGATTTTTTCAAAACCCGACGTCGGCCCACCTTCGCCGACCAAACACCGACGTCGGGTCTACGCTACCTGTATTGCTGGAACTATACACAAATGGCTGTGCAATAGTAATGATTATTATTTATAAGTAAAGAATATATATATATATATATATATAAATCAGGTGTATGCATAAGTTTTTGCCGGTTTTTTTTGTAAAGAAAACACGTAATTTTCAAGGGAAAATAATTTTGTTTTATTCAAAATATTGGCCATCGGCTTCTACACATTTCGCCCATCTTTCAGGTAACTGATGCATATCATGCCAGAAAAACTGCTTGTCTTTCGCGGCAAACTATTCGTCGAGCTATTTTCCAACGTGTTCGAAATTGCTGAAGTGCTGCTCTGCAAGCGCGTGCCCCATTGATGCGAAGAGGTGATCGTCAGATGGCGCCAGGTCTGGGGAGTACGGCGGGTGCGGAAGATGTCCCATCCAAGCGATTTCAAGGTGTCTTTCACTGGTTTTGCTGCGTGAGACGGCGCATTGTCGTGTAACACAATCACTTTGCCATGTCTTCGGGCCCATTCCGGTCGTCTTTCGATCAATGCGTGATTTAAATTAATCATTTGTTGGCGATAGCGTTGTGCATTAACGGTTTCGCCGGGCTTCAAGAGTTCATAATATACAATACCGCTCTGGTCCCACCAGACACAAAGCATGGTCTTCTTGCCGAAGCGATTTGGCCTTGGTGTTGAAAGAACGGCTTCGCCAGGTGAAAGCCACGATTTTTTCGTTTCGGGTTTTCAAAATAAATCCATTTTTTGTCACCCGTCACAATTTGATACAAAATGGATTTTCTTTCGTGGCGTTGAAGCAGAATTTCACAAGTGACTTAGCGATTTTCCATTTTACCTTCATTCAAATCGTGTGGGACCCATTTACCCAGTTTATTGATCTTCCCCATTGCTCGTAAACGTCTGCTGATTGTTTCTTGTGACACATTTAATGCTTTTGCCAATTGCTGTTGAGTTTGAGTTGGGTCATCCTCCAATAACACCTGCAATTGCTCGTTTTCGCACTTTTGTGGTCTACCAGAGCGCGCACTGTCTTTCACATTGAAATCACCACTTTTAAATTGTCGAAACCATGTCTCACATGTTCTAATCGATAGATCGTGTTCACCATATGTTTCTACCAGCACTCGATGACTTTCAACAGCCTTTTCTTTTGATTAAATAAGAAAAGCAATGCGTGCCGCAAATGTTCTTTTTCAGGCACAAACTTCGACATGATCACTGAACGATAAAACAAAGACGCTAGTGTTTGGCGGACTCAACTTGTGTGTGTTTGTAGTTTAATGTCAGACGAACAAAATGACGTACGTGTCAAATGAATACGCTGCGTACTTTTCGCTGGCGCCATCTCTTAGGTAAACCGGAAACTACTTATGCATACACCTGGTATATATCTGTTCTCATTGACTCAGGCCCGATATTTTGGTGTCTTTAAAATTTCTGTAATTTAATCAATAGAAGAGGTAAGTTCAAAATTTACTAAAATATATGGATGAAAACTCACAAGTTTTAATTTTATTTTTAAATAAAAACTTAAAGAAAAACAACATTGTTTTGAAAACCAGTAGAATCTGCCATAAAGTTTAGGATGCAATTGTGGTTATTGTTCGTTTCCTTGATAGATAAACGGGGAATTTACGAGGAAATCAACTAATTAGCTAGTTAGCATATAGTTATCTGGTATTGATTGTCAGCCCTGCAATTACTTCGGAACAAGCAATGTATTACTCCATGATACAACAAGCACCAGCTAATCCAGGATGAAAGTATAGAGTAATATTAGAGAAACGTACGTCTCTCTCTCTCTCTTTCTCTCTCTCTGTCTGTCACATACCTACTCCCTTAGTGTATTTACTACACAAGAACAAACAGACAATTTTTTTGTTCAACTATGAATGTATTTGAATGTGTATGCATTATAGAAAACTTGAGAGTTTGAGACAGACATTTTGGATAGAGTTTCGCTCACTGCAGTTCTGTTTCGTCGTTAATTTCGACACGACACAAAAACAAACACTGAAATGTATGTACTTTGTATTGAAGATGAGATGGTACATATACATCATAGCAGTGCATAAACTATTCATCAAAGGCTACACTTTTCAAACGGTTGAAATGGCGCGTTCTTCTAAACAAACACAGATTTAGAAACTATACAAAATTTACTTTATGTTGTTTGATAAATCGCACTTTGAACAAAGAACACTTTCTTTTAAGAAGTAAACGAATGCACTTGTTTTTAGTCTATATAGCGTGTCCATTAAGAAATGAGTCACAAATAACTTTATTTGGTATTTACATATACACTTACTCAAGGCACTTACTCAGAACAAATTCCTTCCACCAACACACAACGTTAACATCTGACGTATGAATATTTAAAGGCACCGTGGAAACCCTTAACAGGTATCTACGTCAGTCGCTCAGTCATAACACGTTACATATCCTTAACGTTGCTGAAATCCTTCTTTTTTAAGGTATCCTTACTTTTGGAAAAAGAAAAAAATTCTGATGGAGCTAGATCGTTTTCTTTTAGGGGTTGAACAGGTCTAAGACCGTGTCATATGTGAGAAATGACATCTATTCGCGAAAACCATTACTGGATTATACCAATGACCAACACAGTTTTCTTAAATCTTTAAATGCGTTGATTCTAAAGATCTAATATAACCTATGACTAAAATGTATTCTCAAAATTATATCAAATTTCATTCTATCACACCACAAAGAGCCAGTCAGTAGTATCAAATATGTCGTAGAGCTATTACGCTACAATAAATACGCACATTATGATGAAGAAGGAATCTAATGTAGAAAAAATAGTGAAACATTCAATGCGATTGCGTAATTCTTATTTATTAATTATTTAGGTAGGGTTACATTGCACATTTTATATATATGTTTAAATTTATTGAAAACTAGGGATAATTTCATTACCTTATCGGTACATGTAAATATAACTATAATGAGTAAAGATCTACAGTAATGTAAAAACTTTCTATATTTTGGTAAATACATGATAGGAAGTTCTATAAATAATATCCCTTTGTACTGCTTATCTGGTAAAACTCCCTTTGTTAATACTGTCAACGTCTAAGAAGATATCATAAAACGTCACATATGGCAGAAACTTTAACTTACTATTTCCTTGAAAGAAGGCTTGTGGCACTTGAACCCTTCTTCTTTTAAAGACGTCAATTGGTAGTCGACATCTAAGAGAAACAACATTGTAACGAATGAATTCGGAAGACTTGCTGTATCAATCTTAGGTGAAGGATAACCAAATAAATATGTAACGGTTATAATGGGAAAAGTTAGGGTTTCGGCATCAAATAATCTGCAATGAGCAAAAAGAGATACACTCCCGAAGACAACCGAATACATAAGCAACGGTCAAGGGGTGGCGTAAAGCTGATTTGAGCGCTGAATGTCTGTTACTCACTTGTATTTTAAAATTCGACTGAAAAAGAAATAATGAGATACTCCAAATGTGTTTGCAGTATGTGATATGTTGGCAGAATCAATTAAAAAAACAATTAATTAACAATTTATTATATACAATATGACTAGATAAGAAAAGAAAAGTTATGAAAAAAAAACTTTCTTCTTTATAAGTTTCAGAATTTACAGAAAAAGAATTATTACATTATATAGTGCCCATAATTTGACTCTGTATTTAACTTATGTACTGTCAAAGGCTGTTTTTAGAATTCGAAACTTCCTACTTTAGTATGCTTGTAAGATGAGAAGCTCGGGCGCGGATGCACTTTTACTGTTGCAATAAGAATGTTGATGAGATCTCCAAGATGTGCGCCTGCATCTTCCTTCTTCTCTCATCTTTTTGTCTGTACTTTACATAGAGATTCACTTAAGAAAGAAATGAAGTTCGTCCCACATGCTGCTCTATATGATGCCAGGAAGAGAGAACTACAATGTAGATGATTTCCAACCTTCAACAATAAATTAATTATTTCACTTTGAATATAATAAAGATAACTTGAATTTTTCGTTACACTTTGAAAATAACTTAATTCTGTATTTAAAACTTCATCATTCCGAGGATAAATGTAGAAATGATTGACTGTTGCACTTTGCTTAGCGATGTGGGCATGTGAGAACTGGGTTATTTCTCTTTCAGCGCAAAGAAACGGTGGAGATTGCAGCCTTTGCTTCTAAGTCCCACATATAAGGACTAGAATGATGTGGAAGACACAGCTGTGCAGGCGCTGGACTTCTCGCTTGCTTAAAACAACAAATAACATCACAGCCTTATGTTTTCACACAATATTACGTCGCTGAATTTCAACGTCCAACGCACTAAGCTTTGACTCTCTCACAAGAGAGTCCTAAAAAGTGAAGTAAAAGAAAGTCCATAAACGGAAAATGGTTGATATACACTGTCGTCCATAAAACAAAATTTTCCTCGTAGCGAAGGAAACACTGGCATTCGTTACAACAGTCGATATGAAGAATCAGTCCGAAAGAAGGCATCTGGCGATTAGGTTTAACTCAATTTGTAATCGATTTAATTGGTAATAGAAGCCTCAAGCAAGATTTCAACACGTGTTCTTTAGTTTGAAGTTCAACGTCTTAGTGACTGGACTAAATTGCCACTGAAGGAATCAGAACATCAAAACAATACAGAAAGTCAGAAATACGCTGCCCGAACCCTGAAAACATAAACAAAGTCACCTCCACGGCTTACTCCATGTCCTAGAAAGTTCTTGTACTTGTCAAGTAGGGGAGTCCAATCCCTATTCACTGAGAACATTTACCATTTGATCACAATTGCATGTTCGATTACGATAAGAAACAATTTTCTCTTTCTGCGCATGTGCGAATATCGTGATAGAAGGGAGAAATGAGAACTTCGAATCATGCAAAATATATCTCAGGGTGTTTTTGACTGACACCTTTCAGGCACATTAAGAACATTGCAAATCCTTACGTACCGGTATATCTGAAACTTTACCACATACATCAAAGAACGTTTCAAATATTTTTTTTTTACACTGTACGTAAGTTGAAGAGGGTCATTCATTTAATCCTAGACAAAACATTTCCAGGCGTTTTGTATTTCAGATAATCCGATCACATTTAGGAAGTTTAACTTGAAGATTTGGAAGACAATTTTAAATTTACAGGATGTTGAATAAAATACAAAGAAATATCTGGATAACCAAAAGCATTCAAGTAGAAAATAAGAGGTTATGTTACCGACTTTGACTTACCACCTACCAACAGTTGTTTTGATCGTAACCATGACAACGTAATGCTTTATATGAATACCTAACGCAATATTAAAAATAGACCTTCTTCTTTATTGGATTTTATATAGATTTGAGACTCAAATCAAGATGCAAAGTTTACAAAGCTTCCTGAATCCAATTTATTCAGTCAATAACTATTCTTAATAACTTTTCCTCCCACTTTCACGTTTTAAATAGAGAGAGAGTGGGAAATAAAACGAGTTTACAGGGGACGTGGGAGGACAAGCCTTTATGCATCTTTTCTGTCGACAGTACGAGATGATCTCATCTTCTTAAAGAAAATGATAAAAACGAAAGTGAGATGAAAAGGGGGGAGGGAAAGCGGGTTCTGCGATGTCTTACAATAAAAAAATTTAACGAGGCGCACTATTGGCTATAAGGGACGATGTCACAAGCATCGACCCGAAACTGGAAGCAATTCAACTCCGAGTACGAGACCATATATCCAGCAAATACAGGAAATGAGTGGAATCCTTGATTGTGGTGGCGTTTCTAAGAAATTGTTGTTTCTTATTTGTCTTGCTCTTCACCCCCTTACTTTAACTTAGCCCCTTTCCGTTCGTTACGCAATTTCCAACACTCAGATCCTTTCAAAGTTCCTATATATACTTCCCTCCGTCTTTCACCCTATCTCTTTATCTCCGTTTTATCTTACTTTGTTTCTATTTATCTCACTTCCTATCTCTTTCACTATCTCACTTTCCGTCTCTTTTTACCTTCTTATCTCTCTCTCTCTTTATCACATTTTCTCTATATATTATATCTCACTCTCTCCTTCTTTATCTTTCTTTTTCTCTCCCATGTATCTCACTTTCCATCCCTCGCACACTGTGCCTCTCTCTCCCACACACTAAACGCACAGAAACATTTTTTTTAAAGGTCAACACCATTAGAAAAATATATATTGTTGTCAACTTCTAACATAGGTTCATTGTTGTTTGGAAAACTTTTGTGATCTGCTTGGATGGGGGCAATTAAACGACTTTTAGGTATCTGCTTAATGACTTTATTTCAAGAACTTCTTATTATTGTTACCAAGAATTTCTCCTTCCTTCCAATGATGTTATTTTTCGCTGTTGTATCTTCTTCCAAAGTTTCTCTTCTGGTCACTTTCTTATTATTTTTTGGTGCTGATTAGACCATCATTCTTTTTCATGTGAATCCATCCCTTCAGAGTGCGCGCGAGAGAGAAAAACAAATAATCGCCTATAAGTTTTAGAAACTTTCTACTCTCACCATTAAATCTACTTAAAGATAGATACAACATTAAAGACAACTAACTTTCAGTGCGTTTACACCGTAAATAGAAGTAGAATACATTTTATTCAGATATATTTTGAAGTTCTCCTAACTTTGTGTTCACAAAGTGTAAGTTATGTGTGTACAAATAATTTGGTGAGTTAATTATTTCACCGGTTCCTACCTTATAATCCAAAGTACCTTAAATCTTATTGGTCCACTAAAAAAAGCAAGACAGGAGAGAGCTGCAATTTCATTGACTATTACTAAAAGTGAACATTACACACGTTTTAGACGCCCAGGTTCTTAGAATCAAAGTTCAGCGCATCTTATACACAACGTATTCACAATATTTCCTCATAAAATCTGGGTCCCAAATTTATTGTACCGAATTTCTTCAATATATAACGAGAAAGTTGATTTTTTTTTATTGTTTTCTGTAATCGTGTAGAAAATTCATACTAAATGTGTTCAAAATATATTTCAAAGTCAAAACAATTAATTGAGGTTTGCAACGATGCATCAGAATATGCTTATAGTATATATTAACTACACAGCAACATTCCACTCAGTGTGTCTCCAACGTAATTTTTCGTTGCCAGAAATTACGTAACTGCTCCTAAAAATTCAAGCCTAGAGAGATCAAACTTTCACGGGAGAAAAAAGTTCATAGCTTTTTTAATAGTTCTATACGTACGGAGTTTTAATTTCGTTCATTGTTGAAAGAGCTTCATTGTTATATGTTTCGGAGTTCACTACAAAAATTAAACTGGTTCAACAATGGCAAAAAAAAAAAAATGAAAATAGAAAATGGGCACGGATAGAACTCTTGAAATGGTTCAAAAGTTTGAACTCTGAAGGCTTGAATTTGTAGAGGCACTATTAAAATTTCGTGCAACTAAAAAAAAAGAAAAGCAGTGCTGCTGTCTAGTGGTAGATATATTTGCTTTACGCTAATCTTAAGCGGAGTGGTTCGGCGCTACTTTACACAAAGCTATAAGTTACTCATTACAAGCTCACCAGCTCGACTATACATTAATAACAATTCTTTCATTCACTCGCCCCTCCCCTTCACACACACACATGAGAGGGAGAAAGAGAGAGAGAAGAGGATTATGGATCACGCTAAATCATCCATCTGAGAAACATTAGCCACAGCTAAAAATGTTCACGGAGAGTGTTATGAATGAATACTCATACCCTCATAATCGTTGTTGCTGTGTTCATTCTTCAATATACGGTAGTCTCCACTTTCCTTCTCCGTGTAATATGTAATCTGAAACTTTCTGTGGTGTTGTAGAGGTGTAACTAATACAGCTTAATACTCCATTACTTGGTAATAAGAGAGTTCTTGTGGTCTGACTTTTGTTTGCTAAAGAAATTGCTTTTCATCGCTTCAAGAGCGTTAAAGTAATCACCTTGCAGAGTTCGTAAATGTTAGGAACTTATGTTGTCCATTCAAAACCTGCTGATTACAGGGATACCAGACGTCTTCCTTTCGGACGGTATGTCCTCTTTTTTTTAGTAATATCATCCTGCCATCCCTCTTTTTCTAAATGTATTGAAATGTCCTCCATTTTTTCAGTGATCCAGGTTAAAAAGATCGCGCTTTTTTTTTACATTTTTACAATTTTTTCATTATTTCACTATGGTTCTTGGTGTCCTCAAATTTTGGAACGTTAATTTAACTCATTTCCTGACGTCATAAAATTATGAAACTTTGATCAACGACGTAAGTCGGGTGACAATACAATATTCCATTGTTACTTTCATACAGTTTTATCTATTTATATATTTTAAAAGTATATTTTAATATGTTTTAATATGGATTTCTTTATCCTAAAATAAATACTAGCCTGCAACTAGTCTGGGTTTAAGTGGTTACAGAACACTTTAGGATTTGGGTCACAAAACATATAGCTTGGGAAAATGTTTCTGAACACCGAAATAACTCGCAAAACTAATAAATGAACTTTTCAAAGACAAACTTCTCTTAAACAATTTGTACTTAAACGTAAAAAAATAATTTTGTATATACATGAACAAAAAGAAAAGCGTGAGGCGCTTTCTCGTATACAGTCAGTTTATGAAGTCTTAAATTGGCGCGCTCCACGCTTTTCGTTTTAGTAATGCATAAACAAAATATTTTTTTTTACTTTTAAGTACGAATTGTTTAAGAAGAGTATGTCTTTAGGAAGTTTTTTATTTATTTATTTTTTTCTCATTTAATCAAATTTTGTTCAATTCAGAAGTAGATTTTAATTTTGCTAATAAATTTTCCATAGTATATTTTCTTTCATGAATACATTTCACTCCTAAATTTCTCACACAACCTGTTCCAACATATTTGCAGTAAAACTAAGCTTCCTGTGTTTCTCGAAGTAGATTTCACATTAATTATGTGTTTATTCAGAGCAAATAACAAGAAAGATCCGATTTTGGCATATGCGTACCCAATACTTTTAATTCTTAGTCTTAATAAAAATGTTCGTTACTGAAGTAACAAGCAAATGGTTCATCAGTTGGTAACCACTTCCCTCATGAATATTGTACTCCTTGATAGGAAGATACAGTAGAAACGTAAAATTTTACATAACTTGCTCTGTAAAAACGAAAATTTGAAAGTAAATAATTCTTCTCCTTGTCATTGGTTCCTTACAGGATATTAAACGAAAGATAGTCGTAGTTGTCTTCAAATATTAGCTTGGTTGCCCTCCGATGGAAGAAAAAAATACAGTTGTTCTCTGCTTTACACTTTATTGTCATTCGCTGGTAAAAAAACGTATTTGGCAACCCTGCTTATTCATTCTAGTGTTTTTTTTTACCATAGCTATTTGCGTAAACGCAAATTAACAGAAGCACAATAGATAGAGCATGCTATTCATGCATAAAAGGGTTAAATCATGGAGTTTACGAATGATTACTTAGAAGTGCTTTCTCCTTTATGTATTTGCAACTTATTGTTTAATTGCCCCTCAACCTTATTCTGCGATAGTATTTTGTATTGTATGTAAGTTATTTAATATCTAGTTCTGGACATTGAAGTAATATTATTGTATTGTGTATGGATATATGACTACAAGCGGTTTTCTCATATAAGTTATCCGAATGGGTGTAGCACTTATCAGCTTATAAAACTTTTTAAAACAACCATTTTTGTTTCAAGAACATAAACATTCGAACAGAATTCATTCGTCTTCTATTATCTATGAAACAGAATTACACAAAATAATAATAATTGAAAAAAAAACTACAGTTACTGGAACCTGATTGCCATGCTAACAAAAAATTTATATACGAGGTCATATCAAAGAAAAAATTACGTCCCTTCTTTAATTCAAGGAATGGTGGCTGACTAGCTGTGCCGCACCTAGATTTTATCATATACTACATTGAACAACAACCATATTAAGAAGCAGGTGCTTCAAAGTATCCGATTTTTTTTTTAAATTAGGACATCTCCCATAGCATAATCCGGATACTTTTTCTATCTGTTAAGATTGTAATGTATTGTTAATTTTTTTCCATTTCTTCTCCTCCTTCTCAAAAATATCATAAATATCTAATTTCATTTGGAAATCCAGTCCCCAAATGATACTGTCATTGGAATTGATATTATTTGGAATATTTAACTTTTAAAAAGTTGGCAACACTGACTCGGACATCTGTGAGTACCTCTGTGCAATGTCCTAATAGCAAATTGCCAAGTTTTGAACAGATATGGCCAACGTTATGGAGTAACTTGAAATATTAAATTTTAAAAGGTTCTCAGTACTGACAACTGGAGTGCCTGTGGCGCCTCGATTGCCTTTATGATCTGAATTTGAATTTTGTTTATGGACTTTAGGCATCTAAGACTCAGGACAGAATAGGGGAGTGGAAAAAATTCGGGAAGATGTCGGCCAAGGCCTATGTTGAAGGTACCATTCCGGCATTTGCCTGGTGTGACAGAAAAAAAACTGGAAAAAGGTCAGTCAGGATGGTCGGCCGCTGGGATCGAACCGATGACTTCCCGAATGCTACGCATAAGCTCTGCTACTGAGCTACTGAGGCGGCTCGGTGCCTTTTTGATCTGTTCAACTACCTAGATACAACCACCTGTATTGTCGTAATTTGAAATATTATAATTTTTGAAAAGGTTGGCAAGACTGATTTGTCAAAGAGTCGATGGAAAAAAACGTCAGACTCCAATTATTCGAATTATTTTGAGAAAAATGAAATCTAAAGACTAATATACTTCCTTGTACATTGAATTTTCCCACGCTTATCTTTCGGTAATGTGTGACATTTTTTCCGATGTAGGAATATGTGCAGATTAAGTCTAAAATATGCTATTAGATGGCATCGTTATCTCAATTTTCGAAAAAATATAGAGATTGCATTTTTTACCCGTTAACTCTTTTTATATATATATATATATATATATATATATATATATATATAATAGTGGGGATTCCCAGAAATTCTCAGAAGTAAAGGCAGGCCGAAATGTGCATGAATTTGACGACTTTCAAACAGGTAACAATAATTCGTTTGCGCCAAGTCGATTTCTCAAACATTCCATTTCCCGAGTGATTTTTTTAATTATACGTGGTTACATAACCAACAGGGGGTCAGAGCTATTCTCCGAACTGCAATTCATTCAACAAACTATTGGTTTATTTGTTATGAATGAGAGATAATGTCATTGTAAACCTGGATGGCGATGATTAATGATGTAAACAGTGCAGTATACAGCAATAAACGACCGCAGTGCTCAAGTGGTCACAGGTGTCAGATCATGAGTCACAGGTAGAGTTCCGCGTTTGAGTCCCGGCTGCACTGTTAAAAAGGTTTATTTAAAAACGAAAAAAATCTCGAACTTGAGAAAATTTTGGGTTAATTCTGGCTGCAACTAAATTTTGCTCAATTTTGAACACGTGATGGTACTCAAAAAATGAGAAACTATTTCTCGGATAATGAGAAAAAAGGTCTCGAACATAAGGTAAAACTACTCGAAAATGAGTTTAATTTATGGCTCAAAAATGAGAAAAGTTGGGACTATTTTTCTGAAATGAGAAAAATATATTCAAAAGTGGCGAAGCATATGCTCAAAATGTTGAGAACGTAATGACTCAAAAGATATCTCAGGAGCTACGAAAATAGTTAGTCAAAATTGAGAACATTTGTTTCAAAGTTTTGAGAGAGTAATCACTCAAAATCGTTATGAGAGTTAAAACAAGATGAGAAAATATTTATTCGAAATTGAGAGAAACATATTCACATTGTGAGAAGGAATTTATATTGAAAATGACGTTGAGAGCGAATGAAGATGAGAAAATATGTATTCAAAATTGTCCCAAGTATAACCTGTAGTGGGACTACACCTCTAACAAACAGTAGAGAACTTTATCCGTGATCGCATCAGTGTTTCTCAGCTCCTTTCCGCAACCACAGAGAAGCCCTCTACTACGTCTAACTATAGATAAACGCAGGCGACAAAGATAAAAATATTTATTGAACACAGGATAAGTATAAATATCCTCCTGTACATGCTGTCTTTTTTTTTTTTTTTGATATCACCCACCAGAGGGCTATACCCTCTATTTAGGAAAGAGGATAAGGGAGATTTTGGAAGCCAGGAAATGATTGTTGGGCCAAGGGATGTTGGGGATTTTACTATTTTATTGTTTCCTTATTAATCATATTAACTTGAGTTATTATGAGTTTTCCTCATAATCATATCATTAGGTAGAAGGTTAATCTAGTCTAATTTGAATACATCTTGTTAAATGATGATGTGATGAAATGGACATGAGGTGCACATTTATCACAACACGTATGAAAGTTAATGGTCGAATGCATTGTTATCTTCTGGTCTAGGGGCTTCTCTAGATCTGATGTTGACAAGTGAGCCCTGTTAGTGTTAGATGACTATAGTGCGACGTATGTGGGTGCGTGGTGATGGTGAATGATAGGTGCGCTGAGGTCTGATTCTGGATGGTCTGGTCGTATTGTGTAGTGGTAGATTGCGAACAGTAATGACAGTGATGTAGCGATGTTTCGAGGGGGTGTGGCAGTGTTCGTATGTGAATGTATGATGTCTAGGAGAAGTGGGTTTTGTTGTTCAAGTCTTTTCGCTAGGTATCGTTGACGTAGGGCTTCGAGATGGAATAGTAAGTGTGGAAATGAGATTCTGTCATAAAGTTCTCGTGTAAGACTAGGAAGTTTCACTCGGAAGGTGGTTCGTAATAGGTGATGCATTAGGATCTGTAACTTTTTATCAATGTACATGCTGTTCCCTGTATACATTATTTTTATTCCTGCTGTACATATCCAACTGCGGTATATGTTATTTTACAATTCTCTATTGTGTTTGTACAATCGCTTTAGTCTGCATAACGAATCATTATTAAACATATTTAAATCGTGTGCCAATAATACAACACAAAAGTAACAATTTAGCACAATACAAAGCAGTTACTAACTTCAACTTTGCACCATTAAAAGTAAAGACATCTATTGACGCAAGCGGGAAATGCAAGAGGCGACAATGTTATGAAACTCATTCACCTCTATTAGGAGTTTATTACTACCACAACAGGTAAACATACTTTATAATCTTGCGAAAAATAAATCTTAGGAAGTAGAAGATTTAAACTTAATTCCCGATAGTATGTTTTGTTTTTGTCGCGATCACGCCCGCGTATGAATATCACATGCAGTCACAGTGATACAGATCGGAATGTCCCACAGAGAAGAATGTCCGGAATGTTCTTGTTGTATGTTTGAGACCATTGCACTTGTTTACGATATTTTTTTTACAACGCTCACCAGATAATAAACTATATCTACATATTTCATTTAATTATCTCGCAGAATTGTAATATTACCTTTCCAGAGACACATAGTTTGAATAGTTCCATCAGTTCAAATTTGAAAAGTATCCCTTAGCTCGTATTTGAGAATTACCATTCTCAAATTTTAATTTTTGAGAATATTGTTTCTCACTTTCAAGACGAAAGATTAATGGTAGCAAGATGGGATAAGGTTCTTGTTTACTCAAACGGCCCATAAATACAGTTTCTTTTATAGAAATCGTGGCAAGGGAATCTCACAGACATCTTAATAATTATGAATGAAAAAGGACAGAAATAAGAGACGTTTGAATTGTCATAAGGTACATAATATTCCAAATGCATTTACGTCTGATCGTCCTCTTGTATTTGTACGTTTGGAATTTGGAATCTGAACATCTTGAGATCTCCTATTTATCACGAAAAAAAAAAAAAAACAGAGATTAAACGAGAATGGTGAAGTGTAGTTACGTTTCAAATTAAAAGTTCAAGTATTGAAATGTGGAGCAAGAAATTCTGAAGGAAGATTCGTGTAATTCCAAAATAACTGGTTGTAAATCATTTTAATTTTGTGAAAGAATCTACCATGCTTTGTTGCACAATAATAAAGATATAAAGTTTGTATTCTTTTTATACAAAGTATTAGTTAAAATAATTCTTTGAAGATTAGGGAGACGAAATGAAGTTGAATAGTCAGCAATGTTGAAACGAAAACATAAAATTATGTCATGGTCCAGAAGAATTCGGTGAGTAAATGTTGGATGCAATTAATTAACTATTTTTAAGTGCGTTTCTAGAAAGTTGTCCGTCTGCACGTGGATTGACACAGCCGAAACCGGTCCCAAGAAGGTTCTTTACTAGATACCAGTGTCGTATGTAGAAATTTTCCAATGGGGGCAAAGTTAAATTTTGCTTTCTCTCGCATCACGGTCACAACTTTCTCTCGCATCACGTAATGTACTTTTGTTATCTTCTCTGGAGCCTGTCATGGCATCGTTATTACTAACTCCAGTAAGGTAAGGCAGTAGACCTACCTATTTGCCTTGAGTCGCGGTTTTGAATTTTAGAGATTAAGATAGTTTGTATGGAATAATATAAAAAAATGTCTTAGTGAGCAGGTATTGAAATTTTGAGCACGTTTGGGTCAATTTCAATTTGATATGTGATTGTACTTTCATTTAGGAGCATTTAGTTGTTATTTTTTAGGTGTTTGCCGACCTCTAAACGTCTGGCCCTTCTTTAATTCCGACACTGCTAGATACTATGCATTAGCATAATGCATTCAATCGAAATAAGGCTTTGCCTTCACTGTTCCATTCCTTTCCTTCAAAAATTCTCTCCCAGACTTGTTCCAGAATGAGGCAGTGTAATTTAAAGGACAACCATGTGAATGCTTCGTGTTTCTGTTCAGTTTCATATTCCGGCTACTTCCACGCGTTTAACATAAAACTGCTCATGTTTACGCTGTAAATCACCGCTATACGACCCAATAATTATAGCCTCTCCCAAGTTCTAAAGAACAAAACTTAGGATACCTGTTTTCAAGCAATGACGCACGATAATTCCTTTCAAAAAGTCCAAATTATTTAGAATCTGTTATTTTACGATCAAACAATTTTTCCCTCAAAATTTCTTACTCCAAATCTCAATACATGAACTTTCAAATTAAAAGGAAACCACACTTCACCATTCGAGTTTAATCTTTTTTTTTTTTTTTCGTGATGAATAGGCAGACTTCAAAATCCAAACGTACAAATACAAGAGGACGATCAGACGTAAATGCGTTTGGAATATTGTGTACCTTATGTCAACGGAATTCAAACGTTTCTCATTTCTGTCCTTTTTCATTCATAATTATTAATAAGTCTGTGACATTCCCTTGTCACGATTTCTACAAAAAAAAAAAAAAAAAAAAAAAGGCTGTATTTATGGGTCGTTTTAGTAAACAAGAACCTTATCCCATCTTGCTACCATTAATATTTTGTTTTATGCTTTCAAATTACACAAAGTTCATTACCAGCCGGGACTTTAACGCGGAACTCTAGCTGTGACTCATGATCTGATACCTGTGACCACTTGAGCACTGCGGTCGTTTATTACTCTATCTCTCCTCTTCATTATACACAACTGTCCTTCTCATCGTCTCCCTTACATGCCCTTCTTGACGTCACAGGCACGAAGCTAACCCAACTCTTACCGAATGTGACGATTTTTCCCTAATTTGACCAATTACCCGATTTTTATATTTTACTTATTCTTTTTGCCACCTTCAGTTACCCCGGACTACAAACTAGGCTATATTGTGTAAAGTTTATATTCATTACACTTTTTACTTATACCGTTTATCACTCATTCACATACTTGTATTGACTGTTGAAATGGCCCATTTGGCCGGAACCATCTCCTCGTGAAGACGTCCTGAATACGAATGCGAATAAGTTTCACTCTTCACATCTGAATACTTTGGTAACGGAGGGTGTTCAAATGAAACTAGTGCTAAGTGTCGGGATTGCCCCACTACATGGGAAACTCCGACACTCTATTGGAGCACTTCCAACATCAAATGAAAACACATGTAAACATTTTACAACCATAACGATGTATTCGGTAACACTTTACGATTAATTGACATTTGTTAGGAAAAAAATGATACATTTGGAGGTGGAGATGAGTAGTCTGAAATATTATTAGGATTTGCCGGATAACTTCTATTTGCATACAGGTTTTCTAATCTACGGCCTAATTTTTCCTATCAAAATAAATTACACAAAACAACATTCACATATCATACGATTGAATTAACCAACTATCTTCAAGTTCTAACTTTTAAATCTGGGAAAGGATATATAACATTCGCCTAAAGTTTAAAAGTAAAAAATATTGATAAAAAAATCTATAGCTATTTGCTACACCCCATCTATTCTAGCCTCTACGCAATCATGTCCCATAAATCTACTTTATACTCCATAGTATTCCCGCCAAAAGCTCTTATCTCGTTAATACAGCCACTTAACACCAACTAAAAATCAATTTACATCCTCATATTGCTACAGTCGTTTCACAGCGAATATTACAACACAGTTCTAATTAACTTCCATTAATCTATTCATATAATATCCCAATCAAAAGCAATAATTCCCGCTAGCAACTAATTACACCGCCAAACTACGATATCACCAAATTACCCAGTTCATGCAGTCATTCTAAGAAACCCTGTACTGTACAATTCTAACCACTTCCCTCTAAACTATGATACACCCAGAACTTCTATATTTCATTATCTATAGACCCAGAAAATTCTCTACACAGTGAACCCAAAAAGTCATGACAGAGAAGAATGTTACTACATAACAAAAAAATCTACTACACACAAATTAAAACCAATAATTCCCCAAAACCACACACATATATCATCCCACTAGACATAATCTATCAATTTCATTTCTACACAAGAAATAAACACAGAATATTAATCATGATTCCGTTCTCTTAGACTCATCGGCAATTATTCAAAAAAGTTGTTCAGTCATTTCATTACGAGTTTCACTCTCGAGTAATTATTCTTCAGATAACGTTCCAGCAATGCAACTTCATTTCTTGAAACCTTGAAGAGGAAGACTCTTTTAAGTTACAAATATGATCAGAAAAAAAAAACAATATTTATTCTACGCAACCATTTCTTATAATAAAGAATTCATTTGAATCTTCTAATCAACAGTTCTGTCTAGTCTTTTTACAGTCCACTTTTCATATTTCATTTTTTATTAAAAATCACATACCATATTTAAATATTTTTTTTCTAAATTTTATCATTATTTTTATTTCAAAGTAATGACTGAAGCAAAAAGAGTGCGCGAAAGTCATTACACATTGCGCGTAGAAATGAAACTTGGCAGTTTATCATAAAATGAAAAGTATTTGTTAGTCGAAATCCCGAAAACTCTTCACTAAACTCAGTTCCTTTTTTTATGGCAGTCCAAGTTTGATTTCTCCCCAAATTATTGTTTTTATTTTTGTTTCTTTGTCCCACGAAGTGTATCGGAGAATGTGAAACGCTCTTCCAACTCTAGCAAGACTCATTGCATTTCATTTCTAAAGCATAATCTTGTCATTCAGGTAACAATGTCAATAACTGTACCACATAGTACAACCCGGAAATATCACATTTACGTCAGACATTTCACTCAAAGCATATATTACACTAGTTTCCTGGTTTTCTTAGAATTATAACGTCTATTCAATTTACTTAAAATTTCATTTAGCTAATTACATATACATCATCAATAGAGTTTACTCTGAAATGATTTTTCTGTTTGCATGTAAAACAAAAGTTTATAGATATCTCAGATAAAATCAGTTACTTTCTTTCCTTTTTTTCATTCAACGTTCATGAATTCCTAACAATAGTTAGCTTAAGTCTCATTACTATTTGTTTCCCTAACAATTAACCCTTCGGAATAAAGCCTAACTTTATTACAGTAAAGAATAATGAATATGAATGTTTCAAGCATGATACAGAACATTTACATTATTTGAAGGAACTGATAACCAAAGAATCCAATTATGTTTTCTATAAACAATTCTTTTATGTTGTGTAAATTTAGCTAACTCAAATCTGCAAATTCTTTCTCCACTCCTTCAGTTTATCTGTAACAAGGTGCATATGAAGAGGGCTGTTTGGTAATCAACAGGTAGACACCATGACCTTTCTACAAGGAGAGTATCTTGTAACCATTTGGGAACCTTTGCGTGCTGTGCTTGTGTTTGGATTGTGTAATGACAAAAAAAACGAGTGAATGACCATCAGTGAACTAAAATAACGCTTCTAAACTGTATTCATCCAATCACAATTCAGTTCAAATTTCTGGACCCTCATCTCTGAACGAGTCCTATGTTGCTCGTTTCAGGTCTAAACAATTCTTAATTGATACGAAAAAAAAACTTGGCTATATTATAGTATGGGCCTTATATGCGAACTTTTTTGTTCAGCTGAATAAAATTTCTTTTCAGACTTTAAGTTTAGATTCTGTTTGTTAGTATTATCTATTCGTTAAGGTTGGTTGAAATATTTTGGGATAGGTAAGTTTCGGTAAGACTGAACGTGCTTACACTAAAATGGAAATGTTCCCATTTTTTTAACAATATTGTATGGGTTCAGCAGGCAACTTTCCGCCTAAGTCTGTCGCGTTCCTCGGTGATCACTCTTGTAAAGACATTAATGGAGAAAGTAGAAACTAGGGTTTTCTTCGAGGTATATCATCCTAGTATCGCCAGGGGAAATTGAAGGAAAAAATAATATTGAATATCTAAGTCAGGATGGTCAGTAGCGTGTCCAGAGTATGCGAACTCACACACACACTGGTTGACAGGTTTGGGGCAAATATGCTTATTACTTAGCGGTGTAATCCGGTTTCAAATGGATTTACTTAACACACAAAACTAGAACGAAATTTTGCTAAAAAAAATGTATAACTTTCTCATTTATAATATTTAAATAGAATTCGCAAGAAAAACTCTAACAATCTTCTAAAAGAAATATCAATAGTATTTCTGTGGATAGGTTTCCTTACCTTTCCTTGTTAAGATGTAGTTAGTTAAAACTTAAGAGGTATAAAGAAAAGAAAAATACAATGGAAGAAAGAGCTGTAATCTATTGAAAATAAAATATAAATGTTAAGAAAGAAAGTGAAAAAAAAAGAACATGTTGTGATTGTCTGTTTTCTAGAAAAAAGCATTTGAAGGAAAGATTGTTAGCCTTTCGTAAAAAGAAGTTGGTTATCAAAGCTGTTTTCTGAATATTCGACGTTGAAAGAGATTTATATCCTTTTGTTACCAGCAAACGAGTAAAAGGAATTATGAAAAAGAAGAACAACCATTCAGGAAACTTTCCTGAGCAAAAACATGGAAGCATCTTTTCGTTATTCTGAGAATAAAAGTAAGTATTTTTTTTTTTTTAAAGAAAGTGGGGTAGATGATTTAAAACCAGTACTGGAAAAGAATTAGAATATATTTAATTAACTTTTACTAGGAAAAACAGCATTATCTAGATTCACAATTAACTACTTATGAAATGTTTCTTTAAACCTATTGCTTCTTTAAAAGTTTTTTTTAAAATCAGTCATAACAAACACATACTTGAAAAAAGTCTTCAGAACAAACTTTTCCGTTATGACCTTTTCTTGTGTTTTCTCTGCACTAAATGGATGAAAGAAATACACACAAAAAATATTATAACATTTTGTATGCTGTGATACAAGAAATTTATTTTCTTCCCTCAAAGTTTTCCTACAGAGAACAATGAATAATCTTCCAGAAAGTTGGCAAAACAAGCCGGAATTACAGATGACCTCGAATAATGCAAGCGACAATCACTAGCAAGAAAAAGGCCCTTGCTAACTTGGTCGAGGATTCAAGTTCCTTTTCTACGATTTATGTACGTTGAAATTAATTAAATATAAAATCGTTGAAGTAAGAAAAAAAAGGTCGAGTAAAGGATGACAAAGGTACCATACATTCTTATTCTGGATCACCTCCCATCCGAATTTGAGAAAATTTAGTTGTTAGGGTTTAAGTGAACGGTTTATCTAACTTTTCAGGGCAAATATAAAATATTGATTCCAAGCTTACATGCTTCAGTAATTTTGACTCCTTTTGGTATTGTAAACTCAAGACAAACTTCTTTGTTTAATTTAATGGGTGTTTATAAAATGATTACGTACTTTCGAAGAGAGAAAGTTTTCTAATGCATTTCACTTTTATCAGACAGCCGTAACCTATCCACAACAATATCATTAGATAATAATAATAATTACTAATGCAATTTATGATGCTGTTATTATTAATTACTAATTACTACTAATATTATTAGTGGGTAATACTACTTTAGTACTTCTAATAACACGAGTTCTGGCAATATTGTTCATTTCACTATGACAGTTTGTCAATAGCAACTGTTTCCATTCATAGTGAATCACATACAACTATTTGCTTGACGTGAAGCCCATAAAGGAATGCAAATAAATAATCAATTGTTTGCTTAACATTGTCAATTCCCACCTTCCTTTGTTTTCGGCAGAGCATCAGACATTTTCTGTGGCAGTACGAATTGATAACATTAAAGCTATATACCGAACAACCTTAGCGCGCATTCTGGAGGTCCTGGCTTCAATCCTTACGGACGATCATCCTTATTTGACGCTTTTCAGCGCTTTTTCTCAGTCGCACCAGGTAAATGTCGGGATGATACACCCTTCAAATTAGCCGACTCCTTCTCGCATCATTTCCACTACCCGACCTCAGCCTTAGACTCAGATTGCTAAAGACCATTAAAAAAATATATCAAAATTGAAGCTATGTGATTGGCCAGAATTAAAGAGCTATCGAAGCTATTTCTTATAAATGAGTTCCAACTATTATTATACTACAACTATTTGTTTCAAACTAAAGCACTTCCTATTTGGATATCACTTTAAACTATTACCCAAAAAATACTACTTAACGTAAATGTATAACTTTTTTTTTTTTACCATAAACCAAGTTTGAAATCTTAAGTGATGTTAGTGTTTCATCGTTAGTGTAGCGTGGTGTACTGGAGCCAAGTCGGGCAAGTGCAGCTCTGGTACCCTTTTTAGACATCAGGGAGTGCCTTGTCTATTTACTTTTATTTCTTTTTCAACATCTTTTTGCGTAGAAAATATCTATTAAAAAAAAATTAAACTCAGACGCCTGGTAGCCTTACACTACAGAAGTACCTGTACATATTGGCTGTTCCATTGTCTAGTTAAAAGCCAAATCAATTTATATACTTAATTATTTATGAAGTTTCAAATACAGCTGGAATAACCATTTTACACTGAGAATAAATAACATATTTTCAGATCCAAAAATATTCATATTTAAGCCAAGATTATTATAGACAGTTACATATCTATAGAATAAGAAACTATGCATTATACTTAACATAGATGTTGTGCAAGGAAGCAGGTTATTATTTCTGGTTATTCGCAAGGAAACACTGAAATAAAATTTAGATATTAAGTCTCCAGTTCTAAGATTCCCGTTAAGTATCTTGTGAAAGTATATCATATCTGTCAGATTGCGACGAGAAGGAGGAATATGGAGACCAAGAACGGATAAAAACTCGGGTTTGCTTAAGCTACGTGCTGATGGTATTCTTCTTTTGACTATAACAAGGAAAGAGTTCAATACAGAATCAATATGATAATAGATTAGAATTAACCATGTTTCCATTTGGGGAAAAAATAATTTTAGGGGAGATAAAAGTTTTGTACGATTAGAAATATCTGGTGTAATAAAAAGTAATCCATTATTTTGACAATAGATGGCTTCAGTGATCTGTATCTCACGTTGTATATGTCCGATCGGGTTCAACGATGAGATTGCGTACTACAAACACTGTTCAGATAGTTGTGATGAGTTGACTCAGTGTTGTGTGAGCGCGCGTCAAAATGGACACTAGCAAAGAGAAAATACGCTATATTTTACAGTTTTTCTTCGATAAAGGCGAAAACGCAAGCCAGGCGGCTGCAAATGTGAATAGTGTTTATGGTCCTGATACTGTAACAGCCAATCACGCGCAATTTTGGTTTCGTCGATTCCGTGCCGGTAATTTTGACGTCAAAGATGTACCACGCACTGGAAGGCCAAGTGTCGAAAATGTCGATAAAATCATGGACATTGTCGCGTCCGACCGTCATGTAAGCACTGTTTCGATTGCCCAAGAGCTAAACATTGCACAAAAAACCGTGTGCAACCCTTTGTATAAGGCTGGATACACAACGAAGCATGATGTATGGGTGCCACACGAGTTAACGCAAAAAAAAACCTCATGGACCGAATTTCCATCTGCGAATCGCTGCTGAATCGCAACAAAAGCGACCCATTTCTGAAGCGGTTGGTGACTGGTGATGAAAAGTGGATCACTTACGACAACGTCACGCGAAAACGGTCGTGGTCGAAGCGCGGTGCGCCGGCGCAAACGGTGCCCAAGCCAGGATTGACGGCCAGGAAGGTTTTGCTGTGTGTTTGGTGGGATTGGCAGGGAATTATCTACTATGAGCTGCTCCCCTACGGCCAAACTCTTAACTCGGAACTATACTGTCAACAATTGGACCGTCTGAAGGCAGCAATCGCCCAGAAGCGCCCAGCTTTGGCCAATAGGAGAGGCATTGTGTTCCACCAGGATAACGCCAGGCCACACACATCGATAGTGACTCGCCAGAAGCTCCGGGAGCTTGGTTGGGAGATTCTTATGCATCCACCTTATAGTCCGGACCTGGCACCGAGTGATTACCATCTGTTCCTGTCCATGGCGAACACGTTTGCTGGTGAAAAATTCGCTTCAACAGAGGCTTGTGAAAATCGACTGTCTCAATTTTTTGCCAATAGGGACAAGGGCTTCTATGAGAGAGGCATCGTGATATTACCTTCCAAATGGCAACACGTTATCGAACAAAACGGCGCATATGTGAGCTAAATCGGATCATTCTAACTATGGTAAGTCAAGCCTTCAATGTCATGCAAAAATAATGGATTACTTTTTACTACACCAGATATTAGCCATGTTCCTAATTGGGGAACAATTTTTAATTTTAGGGGAGATGAAAGTTTTGTAAAATATACTCAATGCATGAAAGTTCTTAATTTCAGTATATCTGTAGAGAAAACCATGTTAAACGCATAGAACTGTCAGTTATAGTGGTCAGGTGATCGGTATACAGCAGTTTTTCGTCAACTACCATTCCAAGGTCCTTTTGAGATGAAACTTTAGCGATAGGATCATCTTCAATGATATAGGTAGTTGGCATTTTGATTCTTCTTCTTTAAAGAAATAGTGAAAATGATAGAGTATTTTGGGTACTTTATTTTCAAATTCCACGTTCCAAGATGTCAGAGGTGGAATTTTGGAGATCAGCAACATTCTGCAATGATCTGATTTCTAAAAATAATTTTAAGCCGTCATAAAAAACGAGAAGTTTGGTTTCCGATGATGAGAGATCATCCATATATAGATGGAAGAGAAGAGGACCCAAAACATACCTTGAGGTACACCAGAGAGAACGGGAACAAAGAGACTCAAGAGAGAACACGTTATTTGCAGCCAGTGAGGTAGTCTTCCAATAAGGGAAGAAAATTCCCATGGGTATTAAATCAATGAGTAAATTTATAATAAAGATTACAGTCAATTCTAGCGCGGCACCGGGCGCGTGGTGAGGTAATCTCTCACTCCTTGCTTTCGCCATGTCCTACTGCGCAATGGTTGTGCGCACGTGTATATCCTTCAAGGTATTCCAAGTTCACTATTGTTCGCGTCAGTCTGGCTGCAACTGCTGATTGTTGATGAAGAATTGTTGTTTTAGTTATCAATGGATTGTTGGCAGCTTTACAGTTCAGTGAGATTTTACCTCACCTTGCACCCTGTTATGTTACTATTCCTGTCATTGTTGAATACTAGAAATATATTGACTGTATGTGAATATATTGAACTACGGATGACACTGCACAGAAAGTGTTACAATCGATGGATGAGGTGGAAAGGGAGATGAAATGGAGGGAAGATGTCAGTGATATAATGGACAGTTGCAGTGATAATGAAGGAGATAATGAACAAATTGATCAAAATAGCGAAAGTGAGTTTTCAGGAATAGAAACAGAACCCGATGTTGTAAACTTTGACCAAGTAGTAAGAGATAGACCTATATACACAGGGAAAGATGGAGTTAGCACGTGGGATGTACACTGCAGAAACACTACACATAAAACTAGACATAGGAATCTCGTGATACATCATCTACCAGGTGTCAGAGTACAAGCACGAAATGTAAAATCGCCAATGGAAGCATGACATTTGTTTTTCCCTGAAGACACTATAAAACGAATTGTGGAATATACGAATCTAAAATTGGTAGAAATACGTGTAGGAATCACACGTGAAAGAGATGTTTATAACACTGATTATAAAGAAATGTTAGCTTTATTAGGTTTGCTGTATTTATCGGGTATGATGAAGAGTTCTCGTTTGAATTTAGAAGACTTATGGGCTACTGACGGAACAGCTCCAGAATTATTTCGTTTGATCATGTTTCAGAAACGGTTTGGTACGCTTCTACTCGCTCTGCATTTTGATGATATCAACACCAGACAGTAAAGAAAAGAGGAAGACAATTTAGCTCGAATACGGACATTATTTGAAGAATTCGTATTGAAATGTGCGGCCTACTGAACACCTCATGAACACATAACTTGATGAAATGGTTGAATCTTTCAAGGCAAGATGCTCTTTTCGATGTTACATGCCAAATAAACCTGCAAAGTACAGCATCAAAATATATTCCTTAGCCAACGCGCATGTCTACTACACAATGAAATTGGAGATTTATCCGGGGACACAACAGCCACGAGGACAACAGTGCGCATGCAGTTGTGAAACGTCTCATTACCAAATCTGGCAGGAATGTGACAACAGACAATTTCTACACATCAGTTCCTTTAGCGCTAGATCTTGTAAACAATTACGGCTTAACTCTGGTTGAAACTCTAAGGAGTAACAAACCACAGATTTCTATTGAGTTCCTGAGTACAAAGGGAAGACCACCATTTTCAAACATGTTTGCTCATGGAGGAGACATATTACTTTGATCATATGTATCACACAGAATTAAAAGTGTATTATTACTCTCCACAATGCATGAAGGAGAATACATTGGTGAGGCAACAAAGGAGCAGGATTAACCCGAAACCATTAGATTTTATAATATGACGAAGGGTGGTGTAGGAGTGGATGGGTTGAAGAGTCTCTACACGGTTGCCAGGGAAACCAACAGGTGGCCGTTACGTATCTTCTACACATTCTTCGATATTGGTGCTCTAAACAGCTACATCATATATATATTTAACTGTGAAAACGTTGATGCAAGAAGACTCTATCAGAAGAAGTTAAGAATGGAACTCTGCAAGCCCCATCTCACTAGAAGAGCAACAACAGCACTTGCCTACACTTTTGCGATCACAGATAAGAAGGATCGTGGGTGACTCTCTAGTACCTGTGCACTCCGAACTACCAAAAGGGGATGGTGTTTAAAAGTTGTGGTTTCTGTCCCAGGAAGAAAACCAAAACATGTTGTGCAGACTGTTTTATTCCAATGTGCAAGCAGAACGCACCAGCTGTTCTCTGCTTCAGGTACCGAGGGCGTGAACAACGTGAAGACAGTGAGTGATAACTAGAACATTCCGACGAAAGGATTTTGCTCAGTTTGAATAAACAACTGTTTACCATTTTGTTTATTTGTTTGTTTCTTGTTATTTTGTGGCTTTTCTACATTATTCAATATTGAAAATTATTGAATTGTTTTTGTTGTGTAGTGATATCAATAGACAAGGTAAAATACCCTGCAGGTTAAATCTTAAACTGTATTAATAAGATGACTTTTTCCATTTATTTCATAGGTGAGAGAGAACCTCACCACGCGCCCACTTCCGTCCCTAGTAACCACGCACCCGGTGCCTGGCTAGAAGATCAATCAATTAAGGAGTTTCTGCAAATTTTTTTTAGTGAAAATAATAAAATTGGTCTCCTGGCTAGAGCTTTGCTGACAAGCACGGTTAATTATTGTTGCAGTAAAAGAGTGGCATTAATGCTATCATTGCTATAGTACAAAGGTACACATTCACAGTGTTGGATCTAGGACGGGGAGTAAAAGGGAAGCAAAATAAAATCTCCTAGGAAATAAAATCGTATATTAAATTGAAATAGACCTAAACGTGTTCAAAATTTTAATACCGGCGCGCTAAGACATTTTTATTTTATTCCATACAACCTACCTTCATCTCTAAAATTCAAAGCCGCGAGTCAAGTCAGATAGGCAGGTCTATTGTGTTACTGGAATTAGTAATAGCACACGCTGATTATAATAGTAAACACGGCCGTGAGACAATGTTTAAAATAGATGCGTCCTATCGGGGATAATGAAAAGAAAAGAACGAACCTTACCTTCCTAACCTCCACTAATTGTTGTATAAGAATGCATTTGACTGGAAAAGTGCAAAAAAAATAAATAAATAGATTTTTGCATATTTCAATTACGACCGTATTAACTATTATGATCCGAAGCTATAGCGATACCACGACATACCCCAGAGAAGATAACCAAAGTACAGTACGTGATGCAAGACAATGTGGCCATTGCGTCAGCCGGTCGTGTTGTTTGACTAAAAAAACGATGGAAAGAGCTGCAAAATTTAACTTTGCCCCCCATAGAAAAATTTCTAGATCCGGCACTGCATATTCATTAATGTACACGGAACTTGCCATACTCTTACTCTATCAAACCCTTTGTCAATCAAGCGTCCCGATACCATTTTTCTCGTCTATTACAAGATAACATACATCGCACTGAAAGTGGTCAAAGTACGAAAGAAAGAAAAGAGGATTTTACCTATGCCATGTTTTTCTTTATATGTACCATTATGTTAATAGGCTTATACTGTTATGTCTCAGAATAATTTTTACATTAACCTTTTGGCAACAATCTTATCCGTAGATCTGAAATAAGGCTGTGTAACAGAAAATCCTCTCTCCACTAAAATTGATAGAAATTCACATGGATTACTTTTGCTCTGAACGCTTGACATCTAAACAAATAGATATTAACCAATCTTTTAGATAAGAAAAATTAAATCTAAATTCTAGTGTGCACGGACATCACCAACTCAGAACAATATTAGACACTCTAAATCACAAAATAGTATATTAACAAGCGTATCCATATTCCAGTATGGTGCATAGTCATATCCTCAGCAGTCATCATATCAAGTAATATATTTGATAATATGTTAGGTAATTAGTGTTTTAAATAAGATCAAAAATGAGACATTCTAATCAGGCCTACTTACATGTTAGTCCTAATGCAACTCCAAGTTCAAATGTTAATTACTAGGCCATCCTTGAATTTGGACACTTACCTGAAGAAGAAAAAGAAAGAGAAACATTAACAACCACAACGTCTAGTAGCAAAATCAACCTAAGATTCCGTTGATTTATAGATAAGTAGTATAAGCTTCGCTTTGATTAGCAGAATTTTCTGCAATTCAACACAATTCTACTGACATCTAGTTTGAATACGAAAAAGTTGAACGAATTAGATATTATTTCCTTTACTCAAGTTCGTTGTGCAATTGTCAACCATTGTATTCTAAAAGCAAAACTCACAGAGAAATAATTAGCTGCAAAGTATTAATGAAATAAAATTCTTCAGTACTGTAGGATTTTCAGCGCGGATACCCAGTAATAAGGAAAAAGCTCCGGGAGTAGTTAAATAAATGCCTTGATTCCGACAACAGTAGCGACTAGTTGTTTTAACTGAGGCGGAAGAAATACTCAATGTGCACACAATACTGTTGTAGCTTAATGGTTCGTGTTCGAGTTCGACAGTAACCAATTTCTCTGTGCAATTTAAAGACAGAGCACGTACTCAGGGATTCCTCGAGGATTTTCAGTTTTTGGGGTGTGTAAAAGTCAAAATTGGGAGGGTGTAAGTGGAGTTTTGCACTGTTTCTATCGATTTTTAGCCGTAAAAAAATTAAATTTGCGGAAGATTTGGGGGTGTCACACCCACAGAGAAGGAGGTCTGGCCGAATCACTGCACGTAGCTTTCCTGTGGTCTTCAAATTGAATTGAACTTTGTAATGATGCCTATAGTAATACTGCCTCCCGCAAAGAAAAAAATCTGCAGCAGCGGGGGAATTGGGCCCAACGAAACCCTCCAAACTGCATAGGCAATTGGTCATATATTGATCTCACTCGATTCTGAATCAGAAATCTCCTAGATTTAATAGTATAGTTGTAGGGCGTAGAGTGATTATACTCTTAGCCCATTTAAGGTCTAAAGATATGACTTGCTCTGGACTTAGCTAAGATCAAAACATTTCAAAAGCCTAAAAGCTCCTGAGTGGCGAAGTACAAAATCAAATAGAAGAGATTAACAATATGATCTTGCAGTATCTCACACTCGAAAAGGGTAGATCTGAAATCATTACAGGGTTTGCAGACTCCTTTCACATTATCAGTTGATACATTAATAGCAGAATATTCCATCAAAATCAGTTACATAATACTAATATTAAATATTATTAGGATAGTTAGTGTAAGCTTAATTATATAGTCAAATCATAAAACGAATTGGTCCTTTCATTATATATGATAAGGAAAATGTAATAGTCTTCACGAAAAGACCAACAACAATGGAGAAAGACTGATAACTTTCACAATTTCGAGAAACCTACTGGTAAAGAGCACGTACTTTGAACACAAAGACATACACAAATACACATGGGTATCTCCGGACGGCAAAACTCTCAACCAGATCGATCACGTATTAGTAGATAGACGAAGACACACCAACATAATGTACGTTAGGTCGTACAGAGAAGCAGAAGGTGACACCGACCATCAATTAGTGATCACAAAAGTAAGGGAAAAGCTATGCATCGCGAACAGAGAAAACAAAGGATCAAAACAACTGAAATTCGAAGTTGAACGATTAAATAATCCGAGCACAAAAGTAGATTACCAGCTCAAACTCTCAAATATTTTCGAAATCTTAGCCGACTCGAGTAATAATAATAACAATGATACTAATAATGAAATTGATGTAAGTAAGACGTGGGAGGTAATTCGTGAAACAGTTAAGAGCGCAGCGAAGAAACATGTAGGTGAGAAGAAACAACAGAAAAGCAAACCAGTTTGCTGAAAAGCATCAGAAAAGCAGTTTGATGAAGAATGCGTTAAGCCTCATAAGGAACGAAAACAAGCACTGCAACGATGACTAAGTAATAAAAGCGAAGTAAGTACCAACCACTACAGTAACGCGAAACGAAACGTCACACGCGGGTTCAGAAACAAAAAGCGAGAATATCTGACGCAGAAGATTCAGGAGATAGAGGAAAACGGGAAGACAAATAACATACGAGATCTATACAAAGATTACCAGCCGAGGTTAGGAATGATTAGAAATGAACGTGGAGATCTTCAGGCGGATCCGTCTGAAATTGTCGATGTGTGGAAAAGTTATTTCGACAAACTTCTTAACCCGAACATAGCGAGATCGAGATTTAAATGTCGGTAAAGAAATTGGAAAATTTCAAATCACCTGTAATAGACAATATTCCAGCCGAATTAATTAAAGCGTGAGAAACGGCACTAATCAAGGAACTACATAAATTGATAAGTGCTAAATGGAGAAAGGAGGAGCTCCCAAAGGAATGGAAAACCTCAATAATAAATCCGATTTACAAAAAAGGCGATAAATCGGACTGTTATAATTATCGCAGAATATCGTTACTTCCAACCGGTTACAAGGTATTAAGTAATATTCTGTTAACACGCCTAAGTGTATACGTAGATGAAATAATAGAGATCACCAATGTGGATTTAGAAGAAATAGATCCACGTTGGACCAGATTTTCGCCTTGAGACAAATATTGGAAAAGAAATGGGAATACAATGGGACGGTTCATCAGCTATTCATTGATTTTAAGAAAGCATATGATTCTATCAAAAGGGAAAATTTATACAGTATCGTGATAGGATTTGGAATTCCGAAAAAATTGGTTCAGCTAGTGAAGATATGTCTCAGCGACCGCATAAGCAGAGTACGGATAGATAATAATATGTAAGATAGTTTCAAGATTCGCAAAGGATTGAAACAAGGCGATGCCTTATCACCACTACTGTTTAACTTTGCGTTAGAATATGCGATTTTAAAAATTAAAGGGGACAAAAAGGGACTATCATTGAATGGTTTGAATCAACTGTTTGTATACGCGGATGATGTAGATTTAATAGGGGATGATATAGATGCACTACAAAGCAACACCGATGTCTTAGTATAAGCGTGCGATGAGATAGGTCTACAGGTAAAAATAGATAAAACAAAATACATGATAACAAGCCGAAACACAGGGAATGAAGGAAATGCTAACATAAGAATTAGGGATGAGGTCATAGAGAAAGTAAACAAATTTAAATGCTTGGGAGCATACGTAACCACCAAAGATAAGGTCACGGAAGAAATAAAACGTCGCTTAGTATCGGGGAACGCATGTTTCTATTCAGTTCAAAAACTTCTAACATTGCGATTAATATCAAGGAAATTGAAATTAAAAATATACAGAACGGTTATTCTGCCGGTAATACTTTACCGTTGCGAAAGTTGGAGTACGACCCTAGCAGACGAACATAAATTACGATTGTTTGAAAATAAGGATTTGAAAAATATATACGGGCCGAAACGGAACAAGGTGACTGGAGAATGGAGGAGACTGCATAATGAAGAACTCCACGGACTGTACGATTCACCAGATATTTGTAAAAATAATGAAATCGCGACGACTAAGGTGGGCAGGACATGCAGCTCGGATGGGGAAAAAACGAAGATTATATGCTATCCTGGTTGGAAGGGCGGATGGAAGGAGGATATTGAGAAGACCGAGACCTCGTTGGGAGGACAATATTAGAAGAGATCTTCGAGAAGTAGTTGTTCGTGATGAAAACTGGCTTGATATTGCCCAGGATAGAATTCAAATGGCGAACGTTTTTACTGCGGCGATTAAATTGCGAGTTCTATAAGCCATAGAGTTAGTTAGTTAATATAACCGGTTAATATTAACGCGGTTTCATGAGGTATTGAGATCTGTCAATCAAGCAAATGCTCTTAAAAGAAGGCGTATCGAATAAAGTAAAGACCCACAACGAGAATAGCCTAAATCAAGAGGATTACTTAGAAGATTCCACCTCTAATAATATACACTTGGTCTCGAGAAGGCATAATTATTCATCCTTATATTAAATAATCATCCTTTTCAGTCAACACTACGTTTACTACTGAATTGAATTGAACTGTCCATCAATACTCACAGAAAACGTGTATTATGTCATATGTTTGTCAGTGTTACCAATCCGGAGTAAAGGTTAAATTTTTTCAATAGTTTTTTTTTTATTATATACGTGGTATTAACTAGTGACAGTAATCATCATTATTACTGGAAACTAGTTACATACGATTCATCTCCTAGGTTTTATCTGTCTGCATGCGTTTTAACATTCTTTCTGCGTAAGAAAAAATATAATGGCGTTTGGGTCTAAAGCGAGGCATATTAATTAATGTTTGTCGGTTTTGAAATATTGACTCATTCCTATCAAACATTCTGCACTGAATTCCATTCTGCAAGTCTTTGGTTTCGAAAAATGTACAGAAAAAATTCGAAAATGTCGTTTTGGGATCAAAATTTGAACGACTAAACCATGGTTTATGGTTTCAAATTTGGACAACTCCACCAACAGCCAATGAGATAGCAAGATTTATTTCTCTAATATGGTCCTATCATGCACTGGAAATCAACATGACGACAGTTTGTTAACAGTTCGTGAATTTAGGTTATTATTGTTCATTTGAGTGTCAATAACTTATTTTTTTAAAAAATAATAATTGTACTTAACATCAAAGAAGTTCCATAAAGGAAGGGAAGAAAGCGCTATGCTGACAAATGTAACTGTAATAGCAGAAAAGGAAAAGAAAGAAAGATACAAGGTGAATCCCCAAATACCTTTTTTGCAGTAACCTATACAAGTAAATGTTTCGAATTCATAAAATATAATGCCGGACGCGTGGCCGAGCGGTCTCCGGGTTTCGGGTCGAAGGTCTCGGGTTTGAGTTCAGGCAGGAACATGGGTGTGGGTTTTAAAGGGCGAATCGTGACGGGCCGAAGTCCAAAGTCCTATGACTGGTCCATATAAAAAATGGAAGTTTACCAAAGTTTTATCATAAAATAAAGTAATATTTGATAATTAAATGCACGGTTTTTTGTATACAAGGTGTCCGTGAAACAATGGTGCAAACTTCACAAGATGATTATATACATAAGACCAAGAAAAATATTCCTTTGATATAGTCCTGAAATCTGCATAGTTTCGGAGCTACTGGCGCTCAAACTTACGGCGATGTCAGCACAAATGACATCATATTACGACAAGTAATGGCGTAAGCGGTGTCGGCTTAGCAAATCGCATTTAAAGTAGTAACCATTACATCTATTTAAGATATGTTTATGATTGGCGAATAAAGTTTAGAGTGGATTTCTCTGCTTTTCGCCTATTAAACCATTTATTTCTGTGACAACGAAATTCTCAAGTTGCGAAAATTCTTTGCGGCAATCAAAAACAATGTTAAATAGATACATCGGGAACTTTGAAATACCCCATAGTTTAAATTAGTCGAGTTTTGAAGCTGAACTTGATTCGAGTGACTTTCAAAACTGAACTGTTCCATTCAAAGATGGAGTCGTTTAGTATCAGCAAAGGAGACATTGTTTCAAAAATGGACGACTCCACTTTCTAAAGTCAAATTATAAGCCTGAATCAGGGTTGCCACCCGTTTCGATTCTGTCAGAACTGTCCCGCGTCCGGATTCAATGTTCGTCGGAACACATACTGTCCGGATTTTCACCGTTTTAAGTTGAAGTATAAACAATATTTTATGATTTGATATTTTTGATCTTATAGGCGTCAAACTACATTTATTATTTCTATGAAACATACAAATATAATTTTAATTTCCAATATGTTTTTGCTTCTTGAGTCTTAACGCATGACGGTAAAGCAATTCTTTGCAAAATTTAGTTCCTAAACCTCACTCACAGAAGATTTAGTACAAGATGGCGCCCGTATGTAGAGTTATAGGAAAATATTTCATTTTTTAGTGTTACTTGCCCCTTATATATTACTTATTTGATAACCAGACATTCCGGGTTTCCTGGGACAGTCACGATTTTTCTTTTGTCCTGTCTTGTTTTAGAGTTCATCCGTGACTTATTCGTTTCATATTTCACAACCGCCCCCACAAATTAAATGTTACGCAATAATTATAATAAATATAACCAACAGAGTATGCTAGAAGTTAATTATACTAGATTTACCACCAAGATGGTCCTTAATCTTTCGTATAGGATTCTTTGTTTATTTTTATGACAATTATTTATATTTTTTCTACTATTTAACAGTAAATTCAGATTCCTGAAAGTATTTTCTTTAAAATTGGCTTTCAAGTTCAGTGTCTCGAATTGCGGTGCGGAAAGTCTTCCTTATTATTTTGAAAAGACACGATTCTTTTTCAATGTTTCTTGTAAGTTTACGTGTATAAGGAAGACGTCTCGGCTTAATTATCAGAAAATTACTGCATGAACTCGAATTATTGCGTGATCTCAAGAATCTTAGATAAACCTCCAATTTTTATGACTTATTTTTATTTTATTTTTTTCTAAGATCATACTCCTGGAACCACCTTTCTTATTGACGAGTTGAAGGAGGATTTTTAAAATTTCAATAAAATGTTGAACCCTAAATTTTAGGCATCTAAGGCTCAGGCCTGGATAGGATTCGGAAAGGTGTCCGCCAGGTCCTATGTTGAAGGTGTCATCTCGGAATTTGCCTGGTGTGACTGAGGAAAAAGCCCTGGAAAATCCTCAATCAGAATGGACGGCCGCTGAGATCAAACCCACGACCTCCCGAATGCTACGCCAATTCTCTACCACTGAGCTTCGGTGGCTCCGTGTAAATGTGTTAGTAAAATTATTAATAAGAAAAGTAAAATTAATTCGAACTAAATCGCGAATATTTTTGAACTTGAAATAAAATCTAGGATGTTTTTCTTTTTAATTGTAACATTCTTCCGTAGAGTAATCCATGACATCATATATACCTTGACCTTCAGATGCCCGGTACAGGGTCTGTCCCGATTTCTTGAACAGAAAGGTGGCAACCCAGGTCTTAATGTTATCTTTAGAGTCGTTTTGAGTTAGCAAAAGTTTTTCTGTGATCTCCAAAAATGTCCAGAAAAAATGTCATCTTAGTGATTTACAGTGTACATATTTCCTGGCTCACCTGTAAAAATACAAAAGTGAAGATATGTTAGTAATTCGATCCCAAACGTATCATATCACATGCGCAGTATTGGTAGTGAAAGACGATAGGGGCATTTGTTGAATTATTCATGTATTTACCATTCAATGTTTACTTATCTCCTTTTTGTGCGCTCAATGTCGAAGCGAAAACCTTCTATCGAATAATTGGAAAGTTTTCAATAGTTAATAGAAATTGGGACAAGTGTACACACACAAAACACCCGATATTTTAACGAACTCTCTACGTTCTCATTACGTCTTAGCTTATTTGAAAAATGGTGCAGTTCACTTCATCTAGAGTTTTTTTGTTCCCCTTCTTTCGTAGTGTCTTTTTACTTTTTTTTTTTTCTGTAGCCTTATCTGGATGTGCGGTGGAGTACCTCAAGGGACTGTCCTATGTCGCTTTCCTATTTGGAAGAAGAAAAGGAGAAATGGAAGAGGTTTGGTACGAATATCGGCCGCCAGATCGCATTTCGACCCATCAGTCACTACGCGCTTTTGTTCCTGAAGGATTTATTTAATCCAATTTCGACTCCACGATTCCGTGGGGAGCCACACAACATTGCGTCTTTACAATACAACTCGAAACAGACAACAAAGTTACAGAGAGAGAGAGAGAGAGAGAGAGAGAGAAAGAGAAAGAGAGAGAGAAAGAGAGAGAGGAAAGATAGACCAGAGATGGCCAGAAAGAATGAGTAGAAAAGGTTTCTACAAGAGGAAATGTGTGGTCATTTTTCTGAACAGTAAATCCCTTGACGACCACTGCGTCTAGCTTCTCACTGGTATTTTATTTTAAAGAAATACCATTTTTTGTACATCAAAGATTTAATCGTCTTTGAAGTATCCATTACACATAATTCTAATAGAACCAAAGAGAAAACGTCTACTCTTACAGAGTGTGTTGAATTTGAGTTTATATATGACTTTTCGGCATCTTAGGATATGGTCAGGATGGGGTAGGTAGAGGATGGAAAAGTATAGAGCCAAAACCTTACTTTAGGTACCATGCCGGCATTCACCTAGTAAAATAGAGGGAATTCTTCAGTCAAGATAGTCCGCCGCGAAGTTCAAACCAGCTCTGTTGAAGACGAGTACTGTGAAGATAGGGTGGGTTCGAATTCTTCGCAAAGCAAATTATTCTGATTCAGTTTCTTCACAAAGTTATTCTCAGTCTTTCAAAGATGGCCAAAAGTTAATTGGGAATGGATCATTGACACCGGGATCAGCCATTCATTAGGATTTTTGGCTAATGATCAGAATAGTGGTTTGTCTGATCAGGGTTTAGTGTGTGTAATTGAACTTTCGATGTGAATATAGATTTCGAATATCCAGATATTAGATCCATGGATATGGAGTTTGGTTCTTCAAATCCAGAATGTCTTATAACCAGAGCCCTACAACAGAATTGAGCTATACCAAGATGGCACCTTGAATAGAATCACACCAAGATGGCTGATTGCTACGCTCTACAATCTTGTTTGTTTTAGAGAATATATTCGACAAGAAATGAAATGTTCTGTTATAACGTACTCATTCATATAAATTTAGAAACAAAAATAAAATAAAGAAGCACAAATGAGGTTATAATATAAACTTAAGGAGACATTAATTACAAGGTACTGAAGTCTATACACTAAAGAAATACCTTGTCGAAGGGTTGTAGTGTCACCAGGTTGAGAACGAAGCAGTAAAAATTTGGATACTGAACTGGTATATGAAGTCACTTTATCCTTAATTGCTTTCGTTTAGAGGCTAATCTGCGATACAGACTGAGTTCATATAGTGCAAAATTACCACAAAAAAGTTGCACCTCGCAAGATTGGAATTGATCTTAATGAATGAAAACCTGAAGCCACTTTCAGAATAGGTTTCTTCGGGTGGCTCTGCTCGGTGTTAAACTATCTGTACTGGAAGTGTTAGATAGTACAGAACTGTGTGAGTGGATGTGACATGACAGTGTCTATTCGTGCAATCTTATGCAATTCTTTCCCGAACGGACAGGTGGTTATTTCCTTCTGCTAGCACGCAACGCCATCTATATCCCCATCTCTCACATATGCACTGAGAACTTATTCAGTTTTACTGGCGCCCGAACAGGGACAGAAAGTGCTTGCATTGGGTTACACTACTTGCACTAACGCCAGCCATCCGGACAGTTGAAGTGCAGCTTGCACTGGGTTACACTACTCACTCGAACGCAAAAGTGTACACTAGTGTGAACTTGTTCATGTATTGCAGCCCACTCGAACAAAGCTTATACTTATCTTGGTTGAGTCCCTAGCCTGCTTTAGAAAAATCGAGAGAAGGTGAATTTAAATGAGGACTAAAATTTGGCGAGGGGGCCGGTTAATACATAGAGTTTGAATTGAATATGAGAATTGTGTTATGGAACAAAATAGAGGTTCGTTTTGGTCATGAAAATAAAAAAATATGCTCACAAATAAACAAGTGAGATGGAGCCCAGTCGGGGGACTGTGCATGTGCGCTACAAGTAGGATTCAAAAGTGAACATCCTAATTGGATGATCAATGTTTTGTTGGAAAAATTTAGACAAAAGTTTTCCAAGGACACCTCAAGTATCTTCCTAACCCTAGTAGTTCCTGAGTTAAAAGATGCCCAACCCCTGTGTTTTGGATGAATGATACGGGTTTGAATTTGCATCGGGAGACCTTTCCAACGACACCTTAACCACCTTCCTAACCCACATAGTCCCTGAGTTGCAAACTGTCCGCACCGATCTCCGGACCCACCCTGCGATGGGTCTGATCGATACGAGTTTGAACAAATAGTTCCGAGACCTTTCCAACGATTCCTCAACTACCTTTCTAGCCCTAGTTGTTTCTGAGTTGAAAGTTGTCGACAGACGAACATAACGGTTATATAAGGCTTCACAGCGCTTCCTGATGAAGCCTAAAATTATAGCTTTACAGGAGTTGTCAGCAAAGTCCTGGAATCCAGCTATTGTAGAGGTAGAATCAAGTGATGGAGCGAAAACTACTTACTTTAGTGGTAAATCGTATCGCATGTTGGATTTCGATGTTGAATTCTGCCTCCGATTCATACATAAACGTGGTTCAAAATCCGACATTGAGAGACGTCGTGTTCCGTCTTTACAAGCTATGTACTTGATGATGGAAAAACAATCATAACTCAAATCAAACACCGTATTTCTCTTCATTACGCACACTAGTATATCGATATCACGTTACTTTCTGTATTCTAGGTGGGTATTTTAGCAGGTAAAACTATGAACAAGAAACACTTGAATATTTTGCTATGCGAAGACGAGACCAAATATGGTAACAAATCACCGTTGTGGGGAATAGGTGTGTCCTACAATGACAGGATAGAACAATTCTTCTGTTAGTGGTATGCCAGAAACTAGATTCAAGAACAATGTTACAACTGCATTTTAATACGACCGAGTTCTAAGTATCATGTGGCTGTACTATGAGGAATTTTCCAGACGGTATGCTATCTCTGGATAGCGCATCCTGTGACGCATCAAACACTGCGCGTAGTTGATTCAGAACGGTTTAGTGTAGCAGTATAGTGGTTATTGTGTGACGTGCTGATATGTACAAGACGATTGGTGTCACATACAAACATCCAGTTTTGTTAAAAAGCAGCGCATTCCGCTACCGAAACTATACATATGATTCGTCAGGAGCATAGAGATGTAGCCTGAAGTTGGACTATTGTCTTCAGTTGCGTCGGAGGTTATTACCTTAGCGACGCAGGCTTTACGGTTTATTGCAACCCCATGCATTCAGGAAGTCCTTCCAGAAGTTGAATCGGCACTCAGAGTGTTATTTATCATTGAAAAATGTGGGGGGTAATTAACGCCCAAGCGTATCCAAACGTATTGGAGTACACTGGTTTTCCGTCGCTACAAGAAAGCGGGGAAATGAGGTGATATTCAGGATCAACAACCGGGGATGAAATTCTATGGTACCAGGGAAAATCCCCGGCATCCCCTCTGCCAAAGCGAACACTGACTATTCCAAGTTAATGTTACAAGACTCACAACGTTACCCTAGCCCCGAAAGTTATGCCATCTTTTAACAATGTTGTCAAATATCTGATGGACCGGGAGGGGAGTGAAAAATCAACGAACTAACACCAGATACAATCCTATACGTATAGTGTGGAATTCCAATCGATACTAAAGTGACCATCCACCTCCGGTTTTCGGGCAGTTTCCCCGAATTAAGGCTTCCCCGGCTATTTGTATCCCCAGTTTGAAGAATAAATATGTTTTGAAAACTTTTATTGTTTTTATTAGGGTTATTATTATTATTTTGTTAAGAAACATTCAAAAATGACTTCTGTCTAGGACTATCAGACATACCCTTTTCAGGGATCCTTATTTTGTATTCTCTACATTTTAGCTAAATCATTCCACTGTACTCTTTTTTTTATTTACCTTTCCTGAAATCATATTAGGACTTTTCTGATTGACATACACGCTTATTTCTAAACTCCAAATTCAAGGAGCATAGATAAAAAGTATTAAGAATGGAGTAATTTTTCATGTAAGGGAGGTGAGAATGTAGCCAAATGTACAGTTGCAACAAGGAAGAAGTTTAATTATTCCGATTCTCTTTGGAATCACTTAAGAAAATATGGTCACCGAACCTACATATAAGAATTTTATTTAATAGAAAGTTTTCGTAACATAAAAGGAATAGTAACATAGTAATAACTCGCTGGATGGCTTCATGGTTGAGTGGCTAGCGTCACGAGCTAGTAACGACGAGTGCGGAAAGGTCCAGCTTCGAATCCCACTGTAGACGCGTGGAAAATTTACAAATTCACTGATCTCTTTTGAAGAAATGCAAAACGTTGTTTTAAGCCGTTGAACAGGTGGACAAATACAACGTTACGAAAAAAAAAGTTGCTCATTGTCCACTTCTTGCCATTGAAGACTACATAATGTCGAAAAACCCGTTGAACAGGCGGACATTTTGTTAAATATACAAAGTTAAAATTAGGTAACAGGACTAACGCTGTATCCGCCCTTTTTCAATTTTTGTGTTCTACTTAGGATTGTAATTGGCCACGGTAGTTTCAAATAACACTGTACACTCATTATAGTAAAATGTGTCCTATCAAAATTATTTTCTGAATAGGAAATGTGTACAATCTAGAAACACCAAACTATATACGTTTATGTTGCAAGGAAAAGTGATTGAAAGTTAATATTAAGTGTACCGATATATCTTAATATTTTGTTTGTTATTACCATATTACTTTAATTTTCGAAATTAGAGAGTCCATTTTATCTGACCATTTAATCTTAATCTGAGTGTACATTCCTCAATGTATAATATAAAGCAACGCAATTGCTTAAAAATTACATTTTGAACAAGATAATGAATCTCTAAATGAATGACCTATATTTTTAGGTAAAGAGAGTATTCGATTCAATGCACCGCTACGATAAAGGAACCCGTGACCACACGTACAGGAAACGAGCGCTCTAATCATTTATAAAACGGTAGTCCTTCTCACTTACCATATCATCACAAAAGAATTGGTCTGAAGTTAAAACATAAAGTAGAACTCGGTTATAACGACATCGAAGGGACCTGAAAAATAATGTCGTTATACCCTAGTTTTATGCTATCAGTCGAGTAAGAAGGAAAATGATGCAGAACAAATTTAATTAGACCTAATTTACATTATATTCACTTGTAAACCTGGCATTAACAGTGCAAAGTCGATATACAACATAGAGTACATTGAAGTTCAGCCGTGTAAGAAGGTAAAAGATGGCATAACGTACAATAGAGTACTGTATTAAATTCCACGGAACAGTAAAATTAATCTAACTAAATTCACGACAAAAAT
>JAGDQP010000569.1:107056-154218 GCA_022664845.1 Lepisma saccharinum | reverse complement strand
AAATTGAACCTGATGAAATAACTTCGAAGTATTTAAATTCAAATTCAATTTATAATATTCTAGCTGAATTATTATTAACAAGGAAGTTTTACGCCGTACGCAGTCTATTTCAAGTTTCGAATTCTTTGAATTCTCATTATTTTAAGTAAGGAAATTAAAAACTAAGTACTTGCTCGTTTTTAAAATTCTGATAACTTTAAATATTTTGTTACGAATACATTAAAGTATTGAACCGATTAATATTTCTCGTTCTGAAGTTTTGTTATTCAAACAAAATTGAAATTGTTTCTAAACATTAAAGTGCTTTGAAGAAAGGAATCTAGAGCAAAAAAATATTACCAAGTTACTGCTTAGGCTTTTTTAAAAAATATTTTATCTCCTAGTTTTACAAAGTTGAAATGAAGGTGCTAGTGTCTCTTAAGTAGGAATCAAACGGCCTGTCTGGTTGGGACACTGGAAACTTTATTTGCGTTGGTCTAAGGTGCACTCAAGCTCATATGAAATTAAGTAACCAAGTTGGCATAGATTGCTGTTAACGTAGCATCTGGGATATCGAGGGTTCAAACAGTGCTGGAGCGAACCAAATTGTGAGCGTTAATAGTTGGATAACAGGACGGTATCTAACTTTTAACGTATGATACATCTAGGCTTCGAGATCCTGTATTTTTGATCAGCGTATGCATCTTGGGTACCTGCAAAAGTAGGCAGGATCTGAAGTGGCCGTCTGAACTTGGTTCGTACCATAGTCTATGAGTCTTAAAATATAATAAGCACTAGAGCTGTGGTAGGCCTACTAGCAAAGCTGTAGACCACATTCCGCCTACCGTTGAGATAGGCTATATAGAATACAGACAAAACATTTGCGTATTACACAGACAATACAGGTTTAAGTTGATTCATAAGACAACCTACTAAAATCATTCGCATTCCATTTACACTGCTATAATTAAAAGGTTTCCTGCAACAGAGAAGTGAAACAGCTTGGAGTTGGCTCAAGCATTTAAGTAATTTAGAGGGCGCATGCTATGTTCATTATAAAATATAATATGCTTAATATTGACTAAAGATACCATCAAGGAAGCGCAAGTATTTAATACTTTCGGATTGTTACAATCCTCTTAAAATAACAAGAATTCAGCCAACCAGAAGGACTGATTGCATTGACAATTTATTATAGAGGATCGGAATTTTACCAAATACTCTTCAAATAGACAAACAAAACATACTTAACACATTCCGTTTACATATTTAACTTGATTCCAAGCTTCTACCGTTTCCCTAGTTTACTCCATTCCCAATTAAAGCCATTTTCTTAAATACCATCTTGAAACCATCTTAAGGAGTTCCAAGGAAGATCGAAGGTAAAGATATATTCACCGCATGGCGGGGGATACTCCTAGCACATTCCATATACACACCTATCTTGATTTCAATCTTCTCTCGCCTCCCTAGTTCGCTTCATTCTGAATCAAAGACGTTTTCTTAAATACCATCTTGGTAATTTCTTAAGGAGTTCCAAGGAAGATTAACCATTACGAACGATCCTATTGTATTTCATATACATACCTAACTTGATTCCAAACTTTTCCCGTCTCCCTAGGTCACTTCATTCCTGATTAAAGCCATTTTCTTAAATACCATCTTGAAAGCATCTGAAGGAGTTCCAAGGAAAATAGATATGTAAGATATATCCAACGCATGGCGGGGATACTCCCAGTACATTGCATATAGAATTCTGGCCTGGTTCTAAACTTTTCCCGTCTCCAGATTTTACTCCATTCCTGATTAAAGCCATTTTCTTCAGTATCATCTTGGTACTTCCTTAGAGGTTTTCCTTATTGTAGAGGATCGTAGTTTACCTAATACTCTTCAGATAGACAAGTAAAAGTATTGCCAGTACACTGAATATAGGATTTTAGCTTGGTTCCAAACTTTTCCCGTCTCCCTAGTTCGCTTAATTCCTAATTAAAGGCATTTTCTTCAATACCATCTTGGTAATTTCTTGAGGAGTTCCAAGGAAGATTGGCCATTACGAGCGATTCTACTTATTTCAATACATACCTAACTTGATTTTAACCTTCTCCTATGTTCCCTAGGTCACTTCATTCTGATTAAAGGCATTTTCTTAAATACCATCTTGAAAGCTTCTTAAGGAGTTCCAAGGAAAATCGAGGCAAAAAAACAGTTCTAAAACATTGCATATGTAATTCTAGCCTGATTACAAACTTTTCTCGTCTTCCTAGTTTACTCCATTCCCAATTAACTCATTTTCTTGAGTACCATCTTATCAATTTCTTCCAAGGAAAATAGACAAGTAAGATATATCCATTACATGCATATAGAATGTTAGCGTGGTTACAAACTTTTCCCGTCTCCCTAGGTCACTTCATTCCCAATTATATCATTTTCTTGAATACCATCTTGGTAATTTCTTATTATAGAGGATCGTATTTTACCAAATACTCTTCAAATAAACAAAGAACACTCTTACTACATTTAACGATCAAATCTACTATAGACATTCAACGTTCTACATGAAAAAAGTAACATTTCTTGAACACTTCCTAATTAAACATCTTAAGATTAAGAAATTCACAAAATATTCTTTAAACATCGCAAACTATATACAATTTTAATATTATCGAAACAAAATTCACGAACACTAGGTGTGAGATACTTAACATTACTTTAGTATTGTTTGGTAGTTCTCTCGTCTTTCCACGATAAGTCTCTCGTAAGATATACAATACCTTAAAAATACATCTTAAGAAGTATCAACGATATCACCTTTATCTTTGATAAGCCTCTATTAAAAATACTTATTACAATTTATACATATCATTATTACTCCCTCACTATTCAATAAAAATCAACCAGACACCTGGAACCCTCCAATTCCCCCTTCTAGCCGCGTCCAACCACCATAACAATTTATGTGACGAGCAATACAATACCCCATTCATCCCAAAGTTCCCCCCTGACATAATTTATTGCCTTTCACACAATAGCCCCATTGCCAACTATATAACATCGTAGAACGAAACGTAGGGGGAAGGACAGCTGAAAGTTAGTCCCATAAGATAACCAATAGGTAGATTATCCCCCCCCCTCTACTGCTTGTTAGAGAAGGAGAGGTAAATTTGTAAACTCAGGTAAAGGAACCCAGTGTTGCAACTTTAGAATATCAAAAAAGTCTTATTATTAGTTCAAACTCTAACATTTTAGTTTAAAGAAGTAAAAGACGATAAAACAATAGTGTTTTCTTCTCGTATTGTGACATAATCAATAGGAAGAAAGGAATATTAGTAATAAATATAATATATAATAATAAAATTATAATATAATACAATATGTATAACTATAAAAATATAATAAAATAACTATAATACCTATAGAATAATCATAGAATTTTAGCTCTAGAACTAGTAATAACTTAAATTAATAAGAGAATATGAAGATATTTGAAGAATTTTCTAGTACAGACCGTAAAAGAGTAGTGGAAGAGGATGAGTGGGTGGGGGTGGTGGACGCCTGTTAAACAATAAGCAAAGCCGAGATAATTAGATTAAAAATATTTCACTATAAATTACTATTAAATTTGAAGCAGCTAGGAAATAAAGAAGGATGATAAATAATTTGTAACTAAATCTAGTGACTTTTAGTAAATTTTATTATAGTTGGCAACACTAAAAAATGTAAGTATTCTAGATTCGTGATTGTAATATTTCTAGATTCGTGATTGTAATATTTCTAGATTCGTGATTGTAATATTTCTGGTAATTTACTACTAAGCCGCCTCCGGTTAGTTATTAATCCTACAATCGTTGGAACGTTTTGCTTGTTTCAACGTGTTGACACATTTTTAGCTCTATCGAAGTAACAAATGTTCAATTACAAAACGCACATCTTGACTTTCATAAAGCAAATTGTCTTATTAAAAATCTGATAAAAATAAATCCAAATAATTCGTGATTATTTTGAAATATTCTGGTCAGTGGCGACTCGTGACACAAATAATAGGTGAAATTCTATCAACACATTCCTACTATCTTTGTTCATTAACATTTATTCTGGAATTTCTGGGCTTAGACAGATACTGATAATGTCACTATCCCGATCTTAGATTAAGCTGACTGGCTTTCTGACCCAATTAATACATATTAATGCCTATTTAGATAATGCATTTCAAAATAATAAGTGAAACTGAACTTCACCAGCTTCATCTGATAAGCCGCTACTGGTTCTGGTAGAAAACTACGAGAAACGCTTGTGAACTGGACCTGACAAAACCAAGGGGTCCCAAACAAAGGAAGATTTCTCGCCGCCTAGACGATTAGCAACATAGAAAGAATTAATACACTGATGTGAAGAAGTACTTTGAGTGCAAATTCAAGGAACTTATTGATTGTATGAATGTATGCCTTAAAGAGAGTTTCCAGGAAAGTGAAATTCTAAACATAGTTGAAAATTTTGATACCTGAAAAGTAGTAGACGATGTCAGGTGTAGTTTCAATGATGACAAATGCGACTATAAAAGCTTACGGTCGAAGACGAATATGGTATCTGAACTGAGTACAATGTTGTGTGTACAACTGTCAACCTTTGGTGATATAGTAAAATTTCGGACGTCCTTAAATTGTGCCTAAAGTCATGGAATGTATACGTCTATCTCTGACAATGGCAGTTTTTACAGCCACAGAAAAAAGAAAAATGGTGGTGACATCTAAAAATTATGTTAACAGTAAAGGTGAAACACAAAAATATACTAGTCAGTATAAGGCGTTATATACTTTATATGCAGCTCTGCAGATGCCCCCAGCCTAAAGTGTTATTTGAAGGGTGTGAGGCAAAAACATGGTAACCAGCAAATGTTTATTTTTTGTTATTCAACACCCGATAGAAAGCAATCATACCGCGTCGTTTAATATTGTCCGAGTTCAAATTGTGCTCCAGAGATGGCAGCAATATTTACTTATGGTAAGCCTCATTGTAACATTTTGGGATTCATAAGATGGTAACCAACAATTAAGATGGCGGAAAACGAAAAGCAGTATACCAGCTTGCCACTAAAAAGGAAAAGAATTTGTAAATTAAACATTTCTTACAGCGAGTTCAGTGAAAAGATTTATTCTTGAGTGACTCAGGAAGCGAATATTATGGTATAAATAATAAACCATGGTAACCCACACAGCAGCATGAAAAATAGAAATTCGTTATTTTGATTTGGTACAATTATTTTAAGCCTTTTTGTATAGCCTTACGTGAAAAATCAGCTTTCAGCCAATGAAAATGACTTGTGCAGCAGTAAACTTCGAATTTCTTAAAAGTGTAACATTGTGGGTTACCATGTTCTTGTCTCACACCCTTCATTTCATATCCAGGCACCTAATTTTGTATCTCCTTCAACTTTGTAAAACTATCGGGAAAAACATCGAGATTTTGTCCATTAGAAGATGTTTTGAATCAAGATCATTGGAGAAAGTGCAGTCAGGAGAAATACATTTGGAGCACGTCAAGGGACGTAGTGGTAAGCCCATATTCTCCAAGTGAGGTGATATTATTTTGGGATAAAATCAAGTATCCATATTTTTATTTTTAATGCTAACATAATTATCAATGTAAGAGAAATCCTACTAATTAGGTTACACTACACTTGTGTGGCAGTTTGATTACTAGCTGTAAGAGATTATTATTACCAATATTTCAAAATTGCTGTGTTAGAACAAGTTTGTTATAATTTTATAACTCCATTATGTCCCTAATAGACGGGGTTGAGATTGTTTTGTAAAACTATAACTTAAAAATCTTTGAGTCCATTGATTTTTTTTTTTCAAAAGTTGCCCCCAGTGTAGAGAACCACTATATACCTCATTTCACTGTGGAAAGAGAGTACCCATGTTTTTGAGTTTCATTCCATGTTGAGAACATGTTACTCACCTCAGTTTTAAATAGCTTAGTCACGGCCCTCCTTTTTTAAATGTATTTTTACCTCCTGATGTTTTTCTCCCCCTTTCCATAGTTCCATATCAACATTTTAAAAGCTATTACGCAGTGTTTTATTATGCTGTTTCCATTCAAATACAACAATAATTTTAAACAAACACTAATCAATCAGCATGTTCATAAAAAAAAGGAAATAAAAATATACATCCACGTAAAATAAACATGCGCACGGATACAAAAAGTGAGAAGAAAAAGTCAAGGTTGTTATCTGATCATAAGTGTACAGTACATCGGCCTTGAATATTTTTTAAAAGAAGCACAGCCTTAAAAGAAATACATAAACCAATTCGTTCTTGCTATGCAAACAAACCATATATGCCAAGGAAAAGAAAGCGCGCGAGAAAGAGGAAGAGAAAAAAGAAAGAAGCAAAATTTAATGAGCTATAAATGTTCGCGAGCTCAAGTTGTTATCGAAGTCTTCATGACGAAAATCTACTTACATCAGTGTAGATAGCAATGAACGAACATACAGTGTAACATGGGAAAACAACACAACAACCTATTAATGTATGTCTGTCCCCATTTTTGCAAAATGTTATATAATTGTGTTGAGTATAACTTGCAATGTATTTTATGTTTAATCGGAAATATTTAGCCCAGAACAAAATCTATTTAAAATAAATATTACATTATTACAGAGCGATCAATATAACTCTTTCCTTGACCACACGTTACAACGATTGTACTTTTCTTAAAGACTATGTACATTATTAGGCCTACTAGCAACTTACTCCGTTTAAAGATGCATTTTTAGTTTTAATTTTATTGTTTTGTTTTTAATTGGCGTACTAATCATTTGTAGTGATTTTCTGGTTGCTTTGTTTTAGTATTTACTATTTAGTACTGTATTTTCTTACACGTTAAACGAGCTGGATTTTCTTTTAAGTATATCACGTGTGTAACATGTACACTCTTGATTGTACGAGCATATTTTGAACATTAAATTTCTATACATGACTCTCTCCTTCATTATTGGTATTAATTTTTCTTCAGGATGCTTCTAGGCTACCTTGAGTTTTATTATTGTATTTTCCCATCAATTGACAATCTCGTCAAACTTCTAAATTCTTATTTTCTTCAGCGTACTAAATTTTTTTTTTTTTTTTGATTCTTTATACTATATTTATAAGTAATTAATTTTTAGTTTTCCTTTGATGTGATATTTTGTGATACTGTTTAACCGAGGAGGATAACAGTGTTTTATCGACACCCATTAAGCTATATGAAACAAGTTTATTAAATAATATTCGTGACTGGTATGATACTATGGATACCACAGCATAGTGTAGAATATCGTTCATGTAGTAGACACATTGGCAATGCTACACTCATGCATTACGAAGGATTTTAAGTTGTAATGAGAGAACAAATGATGATATATCCTAACTCTGAATATTTGCCACAAAAAACGACATACAATAAGAATATGGCTAAGGGATATAAAAATTGGAGATATACAGGGTGCGTCAGAACTCACTATCTATCTCGTAAAATAGGGGAGTTCGAAGAAAAATTGACACACTCTGCATTAATATTTATTTATCAAGGAATTGTTTTATATATACAAACAAAAATGGAAAGTTTTTTTGTAAAAGAAAAGGACATAAAACGTGAGAGATTTGTGGGAATGGAACCCGGGTCTCCCAGTAAGCTATTAAACGCTCTATAATACACCAAACAGTCAATTAAAAACGAATAGTTTTGCACGGTTTTCTGTCCTCAACATGTAGATTTAAATAATCAAAGAAAAATTAATGACTTACAAGAAATGTTTAGTTTAATCCTCCCCTCCCCACTTCATGTAAGAAAGGTACACTCACATTCAAAGAAAATGACTGAAAGTACATTCCGACAAGATATGACAGTACTGGATCAATGTTAAATATAAGAGTAAGACTAACGTTATATATTATTGTGCTTATATCTCATATATGAGTGCAATGTTGCCAAATTGTGAAACTTTTATACTTAAAAAAATCTATAGGACATTTTTTCTGTGTGTGAGTGTACAATACTGGTGTTCATAGGAAAAATAATATGGTAGACCAAGGCTATTTCGATCAGAGGGACAAAAACAGGTCAATACGATCGTGATTTGCAAGAAATTTTTATTCAGTTTGCACTCTATACATCATCTTCGATCGAAATAGCTTCGGGTTACCCTACAAATGTTTATAGGATAATGAGCAATAATGGATTTTAAAAAAACAATGGAGAGAAAAGGGAAGCTGTATACGAATTGGCAACACTTAAAAGAAATATTTTCCCCGTGCTTATATCAAAAGTAACTACCGAGTTGTTTCAAATTATCAAGAAACAATTATGAATGCCTAAGTGTCTATCCTTTGTACGTGAGTGGTAACACTCTCTGCTTTGTAATCATTGCGTCCCGGGTTCGATAACCGTTGAGGATACAAGTGCTGTGGAGTCCACGTTAAACTGTCTGTCCCGTCATTGCAACGCCATGTTAATCCGATGCAGGGTAATATCAAACTACCGTCAGTTCACCTTGCCTAGCGATTTTCGGGTTATAGACATGCCCTTGGGCAGAACATCCATCATCATAAGGCAATAAATAAAATCGTTGGTAGTAGCGGGAATGGAACTCGGGTAGTCTCCATAATAATCTATCGCCTAGATCAACGTACTATTAAAAATACAGTAAGACAGTCATTTGTATTTCGATACATATTGAAGAAGTCCCATACAAAAACTATGGAAGCGGAGTTTGTTCAGATGTATTTGAAAACCAATTTTTGAACACGAGACTTTCAAAATGTAATCCTTAAAAGAAATACACAAAGTGAGCACAAAAAAAATGTTGAAATTCACCTTCACAAAGATATAAACTCGCCACATTTTCTATACACAATTCTAGCATCTCTTCAGGACAAAACAGGGATTATGCCAGACCCCCACAATTGGGGGTATCACCCCCTATAATTCTCGAAACCTCCCACAACTTAAAATCAATATAAATCCTGTAAAGCTCTGTTTAAACAATGCTAACCCCCAATAATTTTACATTTACATCCCCTAAAATGGAATCCCTGGCAGAATCCTTGGCATGACACCAAGAAAATTTTCAGACTAGAAGTGTATAAAAAAATGTTTAACGACTGTATTAGTTTTACAGTGTTGTTTGTCAGATTTTCCCTCGTTTTCTCGGAGATCAAGGAAAAAGAACCATCAAAGAAACCCAGTTTTCAAACTGCATATTTCTGGATGGTGTTTTACAAGAACTTTTTGGCTGATTGCCAAAGTTAAATTGTCACCGTTTGGTCTGCTTGTTATTCCAAAGCTTCGTACCTCCGCCCCCTTTCCTCCTGAGTGTTCTTATTAAAGGGAGTGTCTTCTTCCTTCAATTTGCAAGTAAAATGTTAACAGTTACTGACCTTTTTGTGTCAAAGGTTAAAAGTAAAGATCAAGCTAATTCCATAACCAGTAAAGATCAGTATGGCTTAACATGACATTTTTCTTTCTTAATCTTATGTTTGTTACAAAGTTAGCCGGGGAAGTCATTTCTCAAAAAACGTAGCACATTCATGAGCAGAAGGTTACGCAATGTTTTAGGTTTTAGGTTATGTCTTCTTCCTTATGAGGCCTGACATTGTTGTTTTCTCATCGAAACAAATAGTGTGGATATGGATAAACATTTCCGAGTAAAAAAAAAATAAAGCAAGTCAAGTTGGGGAAAATATCTTACCTTTTTTTTTTTTTATGAATTTTGGTTGGTCACCAAATTATTCAACATCCCTTAAAAATATCTCAAGGTCATTTTTTTTCCAATATCATCAATCTCTCTCTCTCTCTCTCACGCTAGTTACCAAGCTCTTCTGTTTAGACAGGTTCCGGACAGTTTCTATAGTAACGCAATGATGTCATAAACACATAACTAATTCATTGGAACGAAGGTTGAAGACAAAGCGACAGCGTGAAGTTGTGGGTGAGTAGAGTTAAAGCTGAACTTGAAGTATGAGAGTTGGTATGAAGTTAAGACGTAACGGTGATTTACACTTCATCAAGTTATTTGTAACCGAAATTAATTAGAGTAATGAACATTAATTATTTAGCACCATTGTAGGTTAATATTCTTTGCTAACAGATGGTCTGTTAAACATATAGACGAAAATTTTGATCAACTTATTGTAGACGTAATGTGTCGTTTGTGTCTAGAAAACAGGGATTCTGCCAGGATTTTCAGTTTGGGAGTGTAAAGTTAAAATTGGAAAATTGTAAATAAAATTTTGTTAGGTTTCTATCGATTTTTAACCGTTAAAATTTGAAAATTTGGGGAGGGGGGGTACTCAAGAATTTGGGGTGAGTGACACCCTTCTATTAGGCGGGTCTGGCAAAATCCCTGCTACAAAAGATTTGTGAAATAAAATAAATGTTTATTATGTAGTAGAAAAGTTAACGTTATTCTTACTATTAGGGCCTAATAGTATTGTAGACTCCGTGTTAGCGGGTTCGTTTTCTGTGCGCGTAGTTACGGATTCAGGACCTGGTGGTGTCCATTGAATGGAGTGGTGTGGAGTGCACTTTACCAAAAGCTGTAGGTCCCGTCCTTGAGTCACCAGCTTGTTTATTCAATTCAAATAATAGTATTGTAGATGGGGTAACATATAACACTTTAAAAAAATCAAAACCATGGAACTAAAATTGAATTTGATCTAAGCAAAGTCTAAGATAAAAAATAATAAATGAGCGCGCAACGCAATTTTAGAATTGAGATACGTTCTAAAACTTCATTAAAATTGTATAAAGTAACGTTCAAGGCTTAAAGTCCATATATGACGTAAGCCAATCGTGAGTTTAAGATAATGGTTCCTTATCTGTGGTTTGCGAATACCTGGCGGCCCAAGAACCGCTCTGTGGAAGACTCGGAAACCAAATTATAGATTTGAAATTACTTTTATTCCTTTTCTTCTTTTCAAACAATACTGTGTTTGTGTATGACGGAGTTCAAAATCCGTCCATCTGTATTTAAAACGGAACTTTCTGTTCCTAAGAAATAGAAAAGGCGTATATATTCCTTAATCTGGCAAAAACAGATGTAAAAAAAAAAAAAAAAAAAAAAAGGTGAAATTGATCGTGAATTATTTTCTTCCGGGACCACAATTTGGAAAAGGTTCGAACTAGAGACCTAGAGGGTGACGTTGCTTAGCAAGAGCAACTTCCGCAGAAAACGATAGGAGTAAGAAGCCCAGATTAAACATACAATGTCGTATGGAACTGAGCGAAGCCCTGAAAATATCTCAGTCAAGTGAATGGCGTAAAGAGGAACTGACTTTTTACTACCTCTTCACCGCCACTGACGACGACCTTAATCATTTAAAAAACATAATAAATAGGTAACGGCAGTATTCGATTTGCTGGGAGGGGGGAGATTCCGGGGATTTTCCCTGGTGCGTGAGGATTTCATCCTCGGTGGTTGTTTCCGAATATCATCCCAAAAAGGGATAAAATCTTTGTATTTCTTCCCAAACAGGTAGTATGTTGAAACTTACCAGCAGCCAGTAGTTTTAGATTTCCCCCTTCGCAAGTTATAACAATTCGAACACTGGGTAAAGGGAACTTTAGCTCACGGTCACCCATTTCCGAAGTTCCGAGTTAGTCCTTGAATACATGATATAAATTATGCCCGAAATGCACAACATATATAATCCAGCGCCTACTTGAATGAGTATATCAAAATGTTATATAACAGGTCGTCGTAATGGAAATTGTATTATAAAACGCAACCAACCAGCAAATCAGAATGAGGTTTTCTGTTCATTTTTAAGCTAGTAAAGCCTTGCTTTATTTTTTTTATTTTATTTTTTTTACTGAATCTACCACAAAAACTGGTGTTATGCGGTTCGTAATAATAGTGGTTGAATGAATGGATGATCGAAATCATAGATTTCATATTCGTGACCGGACACGGAAGTTTTTTTTTCTTCTTTTCATAGTATATTATCACCACGCTTTTACTCTCCAGTCCTTTTTTTTTCCTTTATTTGATTTATCTTTTCGGTAGCACGCTTCATGGTCGTCTTTTGTTCGTTTGTCCAACACCGACGAGAGGGCTCTGCCTGACTCTCTCATACTTATTTTTTTCTACAACGAAGAGCGGTAATGAACAAAATTAAACATTACCAGAGTATAAATAAAAAATTAACAAAAGATTGTTCAAACAATACATGTAATAACAATGATTACAAAATACGAACAGAAATAAAAAGATCTGTGTTCTCTGAAAACTATACTTAAAAAACAAACATATACGGTGTAAAACGGTGCAGAATGAGTGAAACAAGATAATGTCGCACACAGTACGTAATTTTACACGGAGTAAACAAGCTATAATTGCGCTTCGCTTACAAAAGACTGGATCAATTCTAACCAAAATTTCCATTGTGATAGAGGACACTACCCTTAATGTTTTAGACATATTGATTAATCTGATTTCGACTGAATTGATTATTTATGATCCTATTGAATTTCGAAACCTATTAGTGTACGCCTTTAACAGACAATACATTTTCAATTATAGTACACTTATGTTCATAAAAATGGCATATTGGAACAGTTTCTAAGTAATAACAGTTATACAATATGGTGTTTATCGAAACAATAATCGATTCACATTTAAAATAATCTGGTATCTATGTTCCTAAGTGACGTATATTCATTCAATATTACCAGAGCGTGTAATTCTTTGACTTTCTAATATTTTACAACGGTCATTTTCAAGTAATCTGAGTCTACATTAAGTTTCATAAGAAAGCGGAGTTCAATGTTTGATGCCATGAATTGATTCCCATACGGCGTAGATTCCTATCCTTGTGCTCTAAGGTTATAGTAATAAAAACAATGGAATGTGTTTTAATGTTTTACGTAGCAGCTGTTGTTTATATTACTACAACCTTAATGGTTAATAGTGGCGATGCGTTTCCAATGCGTACTCAAGAAATACGAAACGCAACTAATGAGAACAAGTCTAAAATTGGTGGAACGTTTAGGAAAACTAGGTCCTAAATGGAGTATAAAGGAAAACTTGATACAGATAAGTATATCCTTATTTGTTGCATGTTTATTGTAATTTCTTGTTATTTTCATCCATTGTATTGTGCAGCGAAACTCTATAACTGAGAACTTACCCTTCCTTCAATGTGGTATCGATGATTTGATGTTTCGAAGTATGTTTTCACCTACTAAATGAACAACTTTACTGTGGAGCTAAATTTGAACTATCTGTTGCTTGGCTTGTTAAATTTAGTTAACCCTAATAAAGAATGGAATTTACTGAAATTCTACATCTAATGGATTGATTAGCTATGATAAGGTTAGTTTCTATGAAATGTATTTTATTGAATCGGAAAGTCCATTTGACTTCTATCACTTCTTAATCTGGATGTTCAACACAATCCAACCTAACCTATAAATGAAGCTAATTTTGAGATCTTCTTTCTAATCAAGTTTGGAAATTATACAAATCTTTCTTTTAACTTCATTGAAACTTGAACCCTTGTTGATATGCAACCCACCATACATTGCAGTATTTTGTGTTTTCTACCTATAAGGATTCGATGCACTGAATAACACAAATGGATTGTAAGGGTCGTTAAATAAGTAATTTGATTAGAAGCTTGTCTCACCTTTTCGATATCTCCTTACAGACAAATACTTGCACTATTATTTCTAAGCAATGATAGGCAGGTTGAAAAGAGTTGGGATAAGACAGCACATCCCAATTCTCCGATAAGAATGAATATTCTTATTTGATATGACTGAACAATTTCTGGTTTCAAATGTAACAGTGCAGAGATTGTGTGGATTATACGGAAAGAATATGTTTTGTGCCATGGATATCAACATGCACGGCAGTGCATGAGCCAAGTTCTTCACGTCAGAAAACGTTAGCACTGCCAGAAGCATGTTATACAGGAACAAGAGTTTATGGCAAAATCGACGATTTGGGGGCCCCGTAAGAAAAAAGATGTTAAAGATAGGAATATGAGCTTTTGCCGTTAAGGAGATATGGCAAATATGTGCAGATGTACAAAATTTCATATTCGTATCTCAAACTATGTTCTAGTTGTGGACCCCTGAAATTGCACATTTTAGGCTAACTGACTCACTCACTCACTCACTCATCATATTGTTTAGGATGTTTGGAGTAAGCTAGACTTGGCGCGAGCTGGCAACAGCCTTAGGGTTGGTGGCGGTGGACGTAGTGGGTTTTAGGATCCCCACCACCCTTATAGCTTGAGGATCATGAACCTTGCCACCTCGCGCCAAGTTCCTTTGTTCCTGTTAGGCCAAGTATTCACTTGGAGACTTCCGTCGTGAGACAAAAGTCTGTCGCAGACATCCGTCGTGCGACATATGTCGGGCGACAATAGTCTGCCGACGGTAGTCTGTCACGACTAAAGTTTAGCGTCCACACTTCAGTCTGGTTTTGGTAGAGATCATGACGGAAGCAGTGGCTTTCGCGAGTGTTTGTGCCAGCTATTTGGTTATCCAGTCTAACAGGATATATAAGCGCAAACGATATTGGATACGAGAGTTATTTAAAAGGGGTAATCAACATGCAGATAACTTATTGAAACAATTTAAATTGGAGGACGGCGTTGGCATTGGCTTAGTATTCCGGAGCTCGTGGGTTCGATTCCAACGACCGACCACCCTGACTGAGGTCTTTCCAGCTTTTTCTTCTCAGTAACATCAGATGAATGTCGAGATGGCACCTTCAATATAGGTCCTGCCCAACACCTTCCCGAATCCTTCCCACTATCTCGGCCTGAGCCTTAGATGCCTAAATATCATAAATATAATTCTAATTTAAAAAATATTGTAGAACAAAACTAGTAAAAACTAATCAATCCAGCCTGATATCTGTATTTAAAACAAGGCAGTAAGAATTATTAGTTCGAAACTAGTTACTTACAGACTAATGAATCTACCACTTTATTATTATAATAAAGTAGTAAATGTTGTACGTTTATTAGCCTGTAAATAAATAATTTCAAATTAATATTTTTACTGCTTTTTTAAATTGATATTTATGGCCTTTAGGCATTTAAGGGTCAGGCCGTGATAGTGCGGAGGATTCGGGAAGGTGTGGGCCGAGACCTATATTGAAGGTGCCATCTCGGCATTCGCCTGTTGTGACTGAAAAAAAACTGGAAAACCGTTTGTCAGGGTGGTCCGCCGCTGGAATCGAACCCATGAGCTCCCGTCGGGGCGGGCGTAAGCCATAGTGCTTTTACCGCCCATAAAATCCATCTTATCTTACAACGATCTCCCAAATGTTACGCCAATGCTTTACCACTGAACTACGGCGACTCAGCTTGTTCTAAAATAGAACTGACAGGAAGATACTGTATATCACATTTTAACCAATTAAATTTACTTTGCTAAAAGACATTTTGCGTACTGCCGTTTAAGCTAATTATACACGTTATACATAAATGACTATGTACTTATGTTAGATTTTTTCCCCAACATGATCCTCGTATTAAATAATGTCAAGTTTTGCGTGAAAGCTAGTTCTCATTCAGACGCGTACCCAAAGTTCCCTCTTCAACGGGGCCGAATACGAACGAATTATTATAGATCATGGAAAGATTTTAACTCATAGCTTTTCCTCAAAATAACAATAATTTATTATTATTATTATTATACAGCTTAATAGATTTTTTTTTCAACGAACGAATGTAATAATTTTTAATCAACTAAAAAACAGTCTTAAAGTTTTGTATTATTGGGCATGAATGTCTTTCTAATTTTATTTATTTTAATAATATTTTTGTATTGTATGTTTGTTTTGCATATTTCTTTGCCATGTTTGGGTCATCTGGTGCGATGTGGAAAGTATGTCATCTGATAGGGAGTGGAAAGAGGGTAGCAGAAACACCAAACTCAACCATGGAAGACATTTGTCCCCTTGTTTTTCGTCCACACCAGAGGACCCTTGTCTGTGTCTTCCATCTCGGTCGGGAGACAAAAATCCAAAGACTTCTCTTTGAAAACTGACCGCGGTCGGTCTGTGGAGAAATCCAAGACTGTCCGCTGACACGTCTGCAGACTGTCGGCAGACCCGAGTCTGCATGTCTCTCGACAAAAGTCTTCGAGTGAATACGCGGCGTTACATGCTGTCACCAAGGAACTTGGCCTTCCGTCTCCCATTTCACACCTTTTTTAGGGCTAAAGAACTTGGCTCCACTTTTTGCACCTCTGGTGTTTTTGTTCGGATTATATTACACTCCGCTCAAGAAAAGAGAAAAACTATTCATAGCATTTGTAATATGATGCGTTAACAATTGTTTGTGCGACAGTTAAATGTTCTGTTATACAAAACTGTTACAACAATGTTAAGATCTTATATTAATATATACTTGTCCTGGTGTTTGAGACGAAATATAACGAACAGTACGAGCTAATAACCATTTCGTCGTAACTCTGATAGATGGCATCCCTCGGCAAGTACATATTTGAGAAAAGAGATACGACAAGTAACAACCAAGGCCTTTGTCTTGTCATTACATCGTCATTTGCCTTGTGAAATAGATGTAAAGCTTGGAGAAGCTGCGATGATGATGGGCAGCAGGATGAACCCATTTGCTTCCCCAGTACCACTCTGAAGACCGTGGTCCTTGTCACTTGTTCACATGAGCTGAGTTTCGTCATTTAAAACAGTTTCCTTACAACGCAGTTGAAAGTAACGTTATTACTCGGAAATTGTACCCACTAATACTACACAATATGAGTATTTCTCAGAGGAAAAGGTAAGCAATTTCTATTAATGTTGATTATAAGTATTCTGTCTGGAGATGGCTGTATAATTCAGAGGTCCCTGCGCGAGGTGAACAGATGGTGGTTTCCCGTTCACTTTGACGGGATGAAGTGCTAAGGACGCAATCTACAATTTGCAAGTCGCTCTGAAACACTCATCTCGCTACTGAGTATTGAATCCGGGACCCCTTGACTACAAAGCAGAAAGCATTACTAATCTCCCATTGAGGACAGAATTCTAGTACACAAACTTAAAAGGAGATTCTTATTCACTAGAGAACGCCCTTTAAACATTCAAGACTTCATCTCCTTAAAGTGTTGTTTTTCCTTTGATAGGGAAATGTTCGCAAAACCAAAACTATAATTTTAAATTCTATTGGAAAATTGGAAGACTTTGAAATATGGATTTGAATGAGAATATGGGAAAACTTGCCTGCTGTAAAAACTACGTAATAACAGTTCAAGATCACAGGAAAAGAACGTGATTTGTCAATTTTATTGCTATTATGAGAGAGCGTTTTAAATGTTCAGAATTAACATTGCGTTTACCTGGACACTAAATAAAGATTCGCTTGTATCAGACGGACTATATACATGTTATCTTCATGCATGATAGCTTGTTAGAAAGGTTCTTCAAAGTGCTAACAGATGTCACTCATATCTCAATTTCACCGAAAATTGTACAAAACTTTTATTATGTAAGTTACTAATACCTGAACATCTGGTTAGCTGAGTTCTTAACGTTTTCAGCTTTGGTAGGAGCGGTCCTGGATTCAATCTCCAGTGGTTTTCCCGATTTATGTGTTTATTCAACAACGTGATGCCAAGTGTGGAGCAAATTAAATTCAAAATGGCGAAATACGATTTCGAATCTTAGAGAAAGCGGCGATGGGAAGTCGTTGGAGTGATCACGCTACACCCCTTTAGAACGACTGATCTGTATGGTCCGTGCAACGAAAGAGTTCATTTTTAGATAAAATGTAGTTTATATAACTAATATATATAAGGGACGATTATATGGAAAGTTATCTTTGTGAAACAAGATCATTTGATCTAAATTACTACTCTTATTAAGGCATTTTCACACTCTAGAAGAAAGTGACGAAAGGCTTACTGGAAAACGCACTTCATCTCGAAATTGAACCAGTCTTCAATAGCTGCTGCCATCTGATGGAAACACCTCTATTTCTTTTTAAGTAACAACAATGTTCGTCCCCATATAGTAAGGTCTACTACAGATGTAATTCAAAACTTCGCCACGGAAGTGCTTGAACACGCATCCACCTTACATCCCAGACTTAGTCCAAGGGACTTCCATATATGTTTGGTCCTCTAACACGAAGCACTGCATGAAGATGAGACAGTAGCTATTCAAAATGAATTCGGTTCTCAAATCAAGTATTTCTTCCAGTAAGCCACTCGCCTCGTAGTTTAGCAGTGATACAAATACATTAATAAGTGTAGTGAAGATGTGAAAATATCCATCGTACTACAAGAAAGGCAATCTTTTTCATTTGATTGGTTTCTTTTCTTCGCAAAAAAGAACACTTTTGGAAGGGGAATATATACTTTCCAGCCCGCTTTCAACACTCTTCTGGAATTCCTGGAGCTGTTTCATGTTCCTTGTGCACGAGGAAAAAATAATAATAATAATAAAAAAGAAAGAAAGATGCTTTATTAACTTCTCTCTCTTCACCAACTTTCAACGAAGAGCTTTCTTGGAAGTAAAGGGCTTTTCTTCTACCTTTTTCCCTGACTATTTCTTCTTCTTCTGAAACTCGTGAAAGAGCTATGACGCAATATACGATAGTGTTGAGTGGGCAGATTTGTAAAAGGATTACATCTCTCTCTCTCTCTCTCTCTCTCTCTCTCTCTCTCTCTCTCTCTCTTCACCACCTTAGGGAAGGAATTCGACTCATGTACCACAACAAAAAAGGCTTTGAAACTGCATTTTTTTGGCAAAAGACCAGTTTACCGGCTTTGGCAGTGGTGGGGTATTACAAAGTTTGTGACGTCAATTTTAACGTCATGATAAAATCCCTCTTGCTCTCTAACTAATATTGCACGTTCAGGAACGAGAAGCAGTATCTATCTACACAGGGAGAGAGAGAGAGAGAGAGAGAGAGAGAGAGAGAGAGAGAAAGAAAGAGAAAAACAATACGCTCATGATACGATGAGGCCATTTTGTAAAATCGGAATAATGGAATTAAAAAAAAAATGTAGCAAAGAGCTTGCAACTTATTCGGAAGTTTGGAGCTAAAGCAGGAACAAGACGGAGATGCTTACCACACTGAAATGTCTTCTATCATGATGTAAGTCAATATGGCGTAGGAATATTCTAAATATGTGCCTCATTTTTATTCATTTTTCGTTTACAAATAGAGGTTATTTTTGTCTGGCAAAAGAGTTTGGTCAATCAAGAACGGAAATTCACTGCTTAATTTGGTATGCATTGAGGATCTGGATAACTGCTGGCTGCTTGAAGATGCCGCCCTCTACATTATGAAAACCTGATCACAACCTCAAAATTTTCATGTATTGAGAGTGATGATAACCTTGAATTGGAAACTTCGGTCTAAGGCCGTCATATCTAGGGGACAACGTTCCTCGGAAAACACTTTTCCAGGGATACGGATGGGTAAGGGAGTACCAGTGGCTTTTCTTGAGGAACCATACCGGCACTCGCCAGATGAAATTGGGGGAAAAACACTGGAAAAATATCAGTCAGCACGCCCGGCAGCGCAGTTTGAACTTACCTGCGTCGCCATTGTTACTCTGAAGGCAGCGACATTACCAACTGAACCACGGGGATTGTATTTAAATTTCTTTGTTCAGACTAATTCTTCTTTCACTAATTCTTCTTTCAGACTAATTCTTGCTTAATAAAGAAATAAAATCTGTTTTCAGATATACCTCTAAAAATTGACGTAGCAAAGAAAAAAAAAAGAGTTTTAAAACATTGAACTTCTGACAGACTTTAAGTTGAATAAAATCCAAGATGGCGGCGCTGTTCTACACCTTTTCGATGGTATAAAGTGACAATTTTTAAAGCTAGATGATTTTACTGTATGAGACGTTTCGTCAAAGCGAATTATTTTTTTCTTTTAAATTTCAGTTTTAGTTGTAAATGCAACTAGTCTTTGGCACAAAACGTACCACTGGATAAAGTCTGTTAAACGTTAAACGCTAACAAACTGAATTCCTATGAGATGTTCTTCACTGTAGCATAATGTTTACTTTGCAAGAGTATGCACTTTTAAAACTAACTCCTGTAAAATTTACTTTTTGTGGGTTGTGAATCTCTCTCATAGAACACCTCCTATAGGCTAGCTAACGTATCTTTTCTCCTGCACGAAATTCAAACACTGCTCTTAGACAAATTTGAACGTAGAGAGGTCAATATTTAGGAGATAAAAACTTTATAACGATTTAGTGTTAGTATAAAGCAACGTTCTCCAACAAAAGATGGCAGCACTATCTCCATATATGTCTAATGTATTTTCACTGTTATGAAATTTTAATGCTGCTGCTACAAATTCAAGCCTAGAGAATCCAAACTTTCAGACAAGAAAGTTGATAACCATTTCAAGAGTTATATCCGTGCCGATTTTTTCTTTTTTGTTCATTGTTGTAAGACTTTCATTGTTACAGGTTTGGATATTTACAACAATAATGAAGCGATTTCAACAATGAACAAAAAGGAAAAGAAAATCTTGGCACCCATAGAATTCTTGAACTCTCTAGGCTTGAATTTGTAGGAGCAGCATTGGAATTTCGTACAAAAAAAAGGAAACCATTACAAACGTACGGAGATAGTGCTGCCATCTATCGTTAGAGATTATAGCTTTAAATCAGTGATTTCTAACCTATTGTCGTTCGTGGCACATTATCCTTCGTAATGCTTTCCCGCCGCACACTAAGGTACGAGTATCAAACCGGGAGACTTCGTCATTAATATTTTTTTCTTCAAAAAATCAATTCCATTTACACTATAAGTTAAAATGTTATGAATTAACCAATAATTTCCCTGTAAAATAAATATATTTAAAAGTTCATGAATATTTTTCCTTGTTCCTTTTTTCAAAATACATATTGACTGAAATAATTTGGATTAACTACTGGTACACCAACAATATTACTAAATCTCAGAAACTTCGCGGCACATCTAGCAAATCTCGCGGCACACCGGTTGAGAACCACTGCTTTATACTAATCTCAAAAACTTGCGTCTATGCCAATTTATGATTCTCTATCTTGTTCATTGTTGAAATGGCTTAATTGTTACAGGTTTAGACTTCAATTGTTACTTCAACAATGAAAATTATAAAAAATCGGAAAGGACAGAAATCTTTAAATAGTTATGTATTATTTTACCTGAAAGCATTTGATGACGGACGGTAGACAGATATAATCCCAAAAGACTTGTTATTATTAAGTTATACCGCTTTTCGTTAATATTTTGACATACAAACCTTTCTGAAATATAGACATATGATTGTGTACATAAAGAGGGATTGCGCTCTTAAATAGAATTTGTGAAAATACGTAGCTATAATAAAAATTGTTCGGGAAAGTGTGACAGCACGTGTTTGTTCTAGTTTGTGACTCAACTAATATAATCTTTCTCTTTAACTGCCGAGCTTTATCAAAGCGTGGTAAATCCTGTATTACTCACGGAGGAGTGGATTTTTGTAACAGACTGAAATGACTTTTATTAAAGTTAGATCAAAAGAAACTCTTCCAGAACGGACTTTTTGAAATCCTACAGGGAGATACGAACACAATTAATATTCGGCTTACGAAGAAGATTTAGTATGGTGTTCAATTTCTGATTCATCAAACCAGCTGATACGGTTTGCATCTTTCTCCTACCTAAACTTTTCACACTTGCTGTAAAGTACTTTTTTATCTATCCAAGTTAGTATAAATACGTAAATTGTGTGCCACTATTAGTTTTCCACGAATATTTTCTTTTATTTTGCATTGCAGTGGCGGAGGGATGGGGGTATTCTCCTGAAAGAAACCTTGTTCATGTCATTACGAAACCATCTATCCAAACTTTCCAGTATACAATTTCCAAAATACGAACAATATATGTTTGCATTTGCCTGAGGAGTTTCCATGCTTTCTATACCCCAGTAAAAGTACCAACCAATTTAAATATGACTCCTAGCTATGTTTAATATACCACGAGGAGCGGTGGTTCTCTCTGCCGTAATAAATTAAATTGTCGAAATTCTAGACGATTACAAGGGAATTGAGACCAGCTTCGGATGTCTGAGATTCCTCTCTTAAGGAAGACGATTAGGATAATTCCCTCAAAGTAGTCCATTATCTTCAGTTAGCGCTTCTATCCAACCAACTAGACTAAAAAAATGAAGATTTCAACGCAATAATTCGGCATTGTGAACACAAATTTGCTCAATCACCGATAATTTTACTAACTTATTCGCGTTCAATATAAAGGAGCACTATCATCCACAAACTGTAGGGTTAGAACGGACGGTTCGCGACCTACACACAAAAACAATGCCAAACTGAAGTCAGGAAAGTGGGTGGGTGGGTGGGGGAACCGAGAATGGCTACGGACCTGTAAAGAAGGAAGCTCATGAAAGATATTTACGATAAATGTACTGTACGAAGTAATGAAATGTAATTAAGATGCACACTTGTTAAAAAGACAACAATTTGTGTAACGATGGGGAAAAGGACGTGTCCTTCAAAAGGAGGACGACTGGTAGCCCTACCATAAATTGTCTCTATGGAAATACGATTCCTGTCAGGATTATTAAGCTTTGTTCGAATAGGATGCACTATTTGAACAAGTATACACTTTTGCGTTCAAGTGGGTAGTGTAACCCAGTTCAAGAATTTTCTGTCCTGCTCGGGAGAGAGTATAAGTCACCAGACATAATAATAGTGTTTTGGTGCAAATGGTCGAGGAGTTTTGAAACTTGGCAGGATTGTATGCTTTTTGGCCCTAAGTATGACCCAAAGTTTACGACCTCATGGGACCGCAGCAATTTGAAAAAAAAAGGCGCCGAAACAAGCTTTTTTGTAAATATCTTAGTTGAAACGCATTTTAGAGCAAAATGAGTTATTACAAAAACTAATCTATACAAAATTCTCTACAAGAAAGATTCTTTCCATGTTTCTTCTAGGATGCACCGTTTAGGCGCTAGAGCTGCTTGTAGTTCTGCATTTTCCCCTATATTGTTTAGTAGCAACAAAGGTCAAACAACAGGGGGTTGAAAATTGACATACCTGCAAAAAATGGAGTTTTATGTTTGACACAATTTGAGGTACTGAATAATACACCGAATTCGCGACTTGCAGCTCCTTCCGCCAGATTTTACATATGTCGCCCGAAATCCAATATTTGACCATTTCTCCTTTTTCAGTATCTATTAGGGAGAGTAGTTTCGCAAATTGGCAACTCGATACAGTTTTACGTTCTGAGTGACATACTGCATTCATGACCTTGGTGTTGCAGTTCGCTCCGCCATATTGAAAAAATAGGGCCCGAAATGTGCTTTTTAAACAATAACTCACTTTAAAAGCGTTTTGGAGCAAAATGTGTCATTACAAAAGTTAATCTAAACAAAATTCTCTACAAGAAAAGTCAGTTTTTTTTGTAAATGTCTTACTTGAAACGCATTTAAGAGAAAAATGAGTTATTACAAAAACTAATCTACACAAAATTCTCTACAAGAAAGATTATTTCCATGTTTCTTCTAAAATGCACCGTTTAGGCGCTAGGGACGATTGTAATTTTGCAGCCGCCGTACACCATTATGTAACAGCAAAGACGAAGCAACTGGGACCTGAAAATGGCCTTTGCTGGATGGAAAAATACGGGAGGTTTGAAATTCGGCAATATGACACAGTTACACTATTAATTTTAAATAAGATATGCATTGCAAACGAAGCAGAAGATTTACAATATAAGCTTCAATTTAAACTTGCTCCATACACCTTGCCACTGTTTCACGAGGGGGGAATTGGTAAAGGCACAAAGTCATCGCTCTACAAAATTGTTAAGTCACTTCCAAATGTAAAAAAATTCGGAAGCACTATTTATGTTATAGATGGTGAATTTCTGCTGTACAGAGTGATATGGCATCGTATTCAATCTTTCGAAGCAATTTGTACGAACTACAAATAGTATGTGAAAGGACAGTACGGTTCAAACTCAATAAATATTCGATGGGTATCTAGCTGATGCAACAAAGAAAAACACGAAAAGTGTAGAGGGACTTCTATGATCACGAAAGTAAGCTTCCTTAGATGTATTTTCAGAGTTCAGAGTCGTTAAGATAACTACAAGAATCCCGAAGAATGGGAATGGAAGAGAAGTAAGAATGAATTTACTCCAGTCAGAACAACAAAAGATTCTGCTCCTGAAGAAGTACTTAAATCCCTCTCCTGTAAATGCACAAAAGGATGCGGCTCAGCATGTGGCTGCAGAGAGGCAGGTTTAAAGTGTTACATCATTTGCGTTTACTGCAATGAACTAGATTGCGAAAATGTTGCTTCAATTTTGAACGACTCTGAAGAAGAACATGAAATTGAAACCGACATGAAAAACCTGTCTGCATACCAAGATGAAAAAGAAAAAAAAATATTCTGGAGAGGAGAGCAATACCCAGCCAAACGCTAGTGAAGTAGACGTAAACAAACCTGCTCCATCCAGAGCATCGAAACGAAAAAGGTCTAAATATCAATTAAACCGTGTGGACTAGGCCTACATCGGACATCACGATAAAATATCGGGCCGTATACTCTATCTTAAGGTGGTGTGGAAAAGAGTTTGAAAGTTGTAGAGCTTTGATCCTTTACAATTTTTGTAATGATGATTTTTTCTCAAGATATACTGAAAAAATATCACGAAACGTATTTCGGGCGCCATTTGTAATATAAGGAGGAGCGAGCTCCAACGCAGTAAGGTCGAAAATTTGGTATATTAATGAGTACCTAAAACTGTGTGTAACTGCCAAATTTCAAAACTCACATATTATTTTCCAAGTATGCCAATTTTCAGCTCTCTGTTGCATGGCCTTGGCTGATACAAAACAGTAGCGAGACTGCAAAATTACAAGCGTCCCTAGTGCCTAAACGGTGCATCTTACAAGAAAAATGGAAATAAAATTTCTTGTAGAGAATTTTGTTTAGATTAATTTTTGTAATAACACATTTTGCTCTAAAATGCTTTCAAAGAGATATATTATCAAAAAACATATTTCGGGTGCATTTTTTAAACATGGCGGAGCGAGTGGCAATGTACCAAAGTCGCGAATACAGTACGTCACTCAGAACGTGAAACTGTATTGAGTTGCCAATTTGCGAAACTACAGTACATAATAAATACTGAAAAAGGAGAAATGGTCAAATATCGCATTTCGGGCGCCATATGTAAATATGCCAGCAGGAGCTGCAGCACACCAAAGTCGCAAATTCGGTGTATTTTTCAGTACCTGCAATTTTGTCAAACATAAAACTCCTGTATTTTTTCCAGGTATGTTAATTTTCAGCTCCCTGTTGTTTCGGTTTTGTTGCTACTAAACAATGTAGGGGAAAAATTGCAGAACTACAAGCAGCTCTAGCGCCTAAACGGTGTATCCTACAAGAAAAATGGAAATAACCTTTCTTGTAGAGAATTTTGTGTAAATTAGTTTTTGTAATAACTCATTTTTATCTAAAATGCATTTCAAGTGAGATATTTACAAAAAACTGTTTTTGGCGCCATTTTTGAAGATAGCGGAGTGAGGGGCGGTCGCTTAAGGGGCGCAAAATTAGGGTCATACTTAGGGCCACCAAGCATACAATCCTGCCAAGTTTCAAAACTCCTCGACCTTTGGCATACAAAAAGTACCTAGTGACTGGGCTAGTAGGTGCAGATTAGTCGTGCTGCGTCTCCAGTGTATGTGTGAGAGAAGGGGGTTACAGATGGAGTTGCGTGCTAGCAGAAGGAAATAACCACCTGCCCGTTTGGGCGAGAACTGCATGAAATTGCACGAATATACACTGTGATGCAGTGTTCGATTTGTACAATTTCCAGAAAGGGGGAGGAATTAGTGAGATATGTGTTATACGGTATTTTTGGATCGTCCACATCCCAGGCTAAAGGAAATCCCAACCATCCCCCGCTACAAATTGAACACTGCTCTGACGTCACATCCACTCACACAGTTCTTCCAGTGCTGATAGTGCAACACCGGGCAGACCGCGCGAACAAACCTTTAATAACCAGTCTGACTACTTGCTTGTAACTAACTAATGTTTCAAAGAACAAATCAAACTTCGTTAAATGTGCTACTCTTTTGACGCAAGATTTACGTTTGTTATATATAATAATATTTTCGTAGCTATAGTGAACAAAAAGAAGAACATATTTGTTTGTTTGCCGTGTACGTGTTAACTTAAGCATTAGAGGCTGTCAAATTGAATAATCATGATTGTGTTTCTAAAGTCCTTGAGAAAAAAACATCTTGAGGTGTTTACACAACAATAGTTGAACGATACGTTATCTAACTTATCTCGCAAATTGAGGAATTAGCGTACGATCATAAAACCCAGTTGACTCGCTCTCAATGTTTACAAACTGTAACGTGTATCGTTAGTTGAATTCTCTGTCTATTGTTTCCTCATATTAGCAACTTTTTCTTTTCTGTTCCATCCGCGCGGTAGTGTGGCTAAACGTGGTAAAATTCTTTCAATTTATGTCAAAAATCTCGAATGAAAAATAACAAAAAAATCATGTCTGGGTTTTAGAAATTGTCAAACTTTTATTTCGAGGATACAAGGCGCATACTGGAATAGTTTCGCAATAGTTTTGATTATTTAGAATTTAAAAAAAATTAAAAATCATATTGGAATCAATAAGAATGGAGTCTGGAAGAAGAAACTAAAACACAAATTCAGTTTACACTAAGTTTATAAAATATCATGACATGTGTTTACAAATAAACATAAAAACTAAGTTTACTAAAACTGTAATATAGTATAAAGTAAGTTTATGAGAACGTAAAGCTACTTAGTTTATAATAATTCGCCAGACCCCACTGTGGGGCTGTCACCTCCCAAATCCTCGAGAGCACCCTCAACTTTAAATTTCTATGGTCAAAAATCGATAGATATCGTGCAAAACTCCTCTTACACGCTCCCAATGGTGACTTTACACCCCCCAATCTAAAAATCCTGGAGGAATCCCTGCTATTTATACACATTTACAGAAACTTAGCCTTAAGTTTATGAAACACAATATGTATAAATAGATATAAAATACTAAGGTCGAGAGATGGACTGGGTGAAATGGGCGTTAAACATGCCTAGCGTGGTTGCCTGATCGCACACCCTGCTACTTCTGGTTGTAGATATATGATTATGAACTTCTGTACATCCAACGAAACAATATGATAGGACACCTGTAGAATGCAGTTTTTACTCCAGAAAATGCAATCCGAGATATGCTGCCGAATACGGAAGTCATTGGATAAGAGGGCTGAATTGTGAACACTTCGAATATATACTATAAATTGCTAAATTGCACTACTCAAGTCAGGGTATATTCTTACGAAAATTTTAGCTTCGTGATCATTGTCGATTCCGCAGAACCGCTTTATTGAATACAACTCACTGTAAAAAAAGTCCTGGTAAATCCAACTATACTGGAGTTGTTAAATTATATTGTTAATTTTTATAGTTATCGTAACTATAATTGTGCTACGGTAACGATACTCTTGTGCTAAGTGGACTATATCTCGTATTGTTGTGTGGTTAGGATTCCTAAACATATATAGTTAAAGTTTATATTGATGGGTAAATATTATGTATGGTTGATTTTACCATATTCCTTCATGACCTACAAGTTTGACAATATATTTATTGTTGCTCGAATCATACTGTATGGTTATTGGATGCGCATGCGCAGAAAATGACAAAATATATAGTTAATATTACAATATTTTTTCTGGGACTTTGTGTACTTGGAAGCCATATTGTTTGTTCGAATCGATAGAAATTAGAAACATGTACCTAAGGATGACGAAGGATTTGTTATGGCCTCATGTGAGATTATGACATGAGTATTCTTGTTATGATTACGAATAAGCGTATTCGAAGTAATTTTACGTAATTTCGCAATGTGTAGTAATGTTAAACTCATGTGACTAAACGGCGCTCAAGAGATGGCGCTGTGATAGCTACAATTTTTAAACGTCAGACGACAAGAATAGTATAATTCTGGAATCTGAATTTGTAAACAACGATTACTGCTAATGATTTATTCGTATGGTATTATCCTTGAATGTAATGCAAAATGGGGTTTCAGTCATAATGTATTTGCTAAAGTTTATCCCCCAACGTGTATCATGTAATAGTTGTATACTAATACTGAAACCAAACTTCGCCATCAAGAATATTGTATTTTCTTGCAAAGTTATGTTGACATAGATTCCACTCTGTCTGGAAGCCATCTAGCAATACATATGGTCACAACAGCAATAAAATATCATCAATTTCTAAAAATATTTGTATAGTTAATGTGTAACTATATATATAGTATGGTCAGACATGATTCCTCCATAGTTAATTCAACTATACAGTATTGTATAATCCGACAAAATCTTGTTAATTTAACTAGAAACAAGAATTTGACCATACAATATTGTTAACAGTATTGTAATTATGACAATACGCCTAACCATATGTATTGTCATAATGACAATACACGATTAACAATATTTGTATGGTATTTGCAACCCACAGTATTGCTGTCCCAAAATTAACTATGAAAAATCGCGTTATATGGTTACTGTAACCATACTTTTTTTTTGTAGCGTGTACCAATCATTTTGTAAATCTATTTCTAAATTGAAGAACAATGTTTGAGTCTTGCGATGGTGAAGATTTCAACATTTCTACCTCACGTTTTAACATCACGCAAAGAGGTACAAAAAATGACAGACACAATCGATTACTACATTGTATTCAGTAGGATAAAAGGTCAATGACAACCGCAAATCAATAATGGGGGAATATGTATAAGGAAATAGTTGCCAATAGAATTTGTATCCAAGTCTGTCAGTATAAGATCACTGATTTCCCAATTTTGTTTACTTTTGGTACAAACTTACACTTCAGTATTCGACTTCATAGCGTGCGTGGGGTCATCTGTTCGATCCCGGCTCTTGTGAGCTTTGTAGTGGATAAACACCGCGTGCGTTGGTTTTTCTCGGGGTTCTTCAGTTTCCTCCCAGTTTCTTCATTCCACCTATTCCTCATTATCATCAATTCAGCCTGAGCCAGAGTTACCTAAAGGACTTAAAACTAAAATTCAAATTCAATTTGACTTCATAGCCTTCTTGCATTACTAAGAATGAAATTCCACTTTGTTTTTATTATCGTTAAATATCAAGACTTTATGACTTTCTAATATAAATTCGGACAAGGTCTTGAACAAACATCCTACGAATGAAGTTCTATGGTAGTTCGTTGGACAATATGTGAAAGTAATAATGATGTTCACAGTAATTGATTTACTCCGTTTTCATAGAAAATGCGCATCAGAAAACAAGCAAAAATAAACTTATATTGTAGACTTATGAAAGCTAAGCTTGTTAAATAATATTAAATGTTTACATTGTGAACACCTTCTTTCAAAGTGCCCTAGTTTTCCGCACTCGTAGCATGTCCACGGAAGTTAGGGAGTTTATTAAGTCTTTTTAAAGGGAAATTTTGTATGTTTGGTGTGTACTTGTTTTGACGTCACTGTTCATACATTTCTTATACAGAGTTTGGTTACAAATTGTAACACTATATCTTGATTAGGCAGGATTATTCACTAACGAATCACTTGAAAATGTGTAGAACGAAATTAGGAATGTACAAAAACAACTTACAAAGAAGTTCATTGTTTCTAATTTTTAGGAACTCTATTTGGGATTCTTTAAGTATAATTAATAACTTTTATTTACCTTCCATATCAGCCAAGTCTTTCCATTAAGACCATCAACAAAACAGTTTTGTAAATAATGATGGGTGTTGTTCCCGAAGGCAAATCCTGACCCGAAAGTCCCTTGGCAAGGTAAACCGATGGTGATTTGCAATTGACTTCCATCGGATAATGAAGACGTTCTAAGGGTAGGACCTACAGTTTAACATGGGTCTTGAACCACCTCTGTCCCCACCGGGAATCGAACCCGGGATCCGTTGATTACAACTCAGCGTGCGTTATGTAAAATGTTTATTAAATTTAGCTTTCCTTTCACTTCTAACAAAATTAAACATCATACGAAATAAAAAGAAATGTAAATTGATATACAATCCATTAACGAATCAAAGAGCTACAGTAAATCCCCAAGCATTCTAACAATATTCCTGTACACAACCCTCAATGGAAGAAAAAGCAGAAAAAAACGCGCTCACACATGAACCGAATTAAATGTACACTCAAATGAGACAAACTATGCCATTGCAGTTGGGTAAGTTCGTAATGGTTATAGCTCTGTTACCTACATAACTGACGTTGACTGTAAGCAATGCTCTATTCTATGTTTAAATTTGTTGTGTATTATAATGTTGTTCTGCATTTTGCATGGCAGATAGTCACATAAAAAGCGATTTGAGTTAATCTAGCCTTCCACTAACACGAATGATTATTTATTGTGATCAGTCAGAATCAACAAGGGTTGACTATATTTTAATTTGTTCACCAAATACATGTTCCTAAAGTTTTACTGTACAAAAATAAGTAAACTTTACAAAATATAGTGACATGGAAATGTTCGCAAATAAAATGAAGGAAAACAGGAAATATTCTATATTCGTTTTATGTACTTTTATGTAAAAGGCTATGGTACTGACAGTCTCTAGTGTACAAACATGTATTTCTGCTACCAAATTGAAAATTTATATTATAGTTGGATAAATACTTGTATTTGTTTTTCGTGAATATAAAAAAAAAGTTAGACGTTTGCAGCTAAAGTTGTGCTGAAGGACATCCTCAAAATCTACTGGTCTATAATTACTTTTAAAACCGGTAAGAAATTATTAATACATTTAATGTATTTTAGACCTAAGAGTTCTTGTAGTTTGCACTTCAGGTTAGAAATAATTTATTAATCTTAAATGTTATTTCTACTATTTAGATTTCATAGACAAAGTTTAAACAAAAAAATGATGTGAAACGAACGCCATCCGCTGGTTCCCAATACCTAGACTCGAACCATACATTAAAATGCTATTAAATGTATATCAAATGTAAAGAGAAAACGTTCCAAAGGGTATTTTGTATTTGATAATGGGTGAAAAACTAACACGCTGATGCACATGGACTCCAATTTCCAATCATGTAATATATAGTACTAAATGAGAATACGAAATACTCATTGCTGGTAATTATATTTAAAAATATGACCATCTTGTTGGGCTGTGCATATGTTATGTGCAGTTTTTTCGTGTTATCAATAACAACCATTATAGTTATTAATGCATATTATTTTGTGATTGGTTGACGTAATAGTCTATTAACCAGTGTTGATTTACTGTACTGTTACAACGCACTTTTTTATATTAAAAAAGATGAAGAAGCTATACTTTGTAAGTGTTTACTATATATAAATGTTTAATTTTGTTCATGCATGTAACATATGTACATGTACACATGTACACACCGAAAACAAGACAAATTAAAGGAAATATATTGTATATATGAACATAACAACAATGAAAGAACAGGCATTTTGTGATTAAAAGAGTTGTATTATAATATTAATGAAAAACGAAATAAAAATATTATATAAAGCGAACTTAATGCTTTTATCTTCATTTATGGATGTACTTGCAAGCAAATTAGGAAGGTTTTATTGTTCGCTAGCGTATGTGAGAAACTAACGACAGATTAGAGCAATGAGCACTTGTAGCATAAGGTAAGTTGATAAAGTTACTTATAATTAGTGTTCTGCCTGCTAATTGTGCGGTTAACGCTCTTGTTTTCTGTTCAGTTGGTTCCGGGTTTTAAAGTAAAGGAAATTTTATTCACCTTTGAATATTATTACAATTGTAATCGGTTTCGTCCGGTTAATATGTTGATACATATAATTATCACTACACAGACATCACATATTTTAAATAATATTTATCAAAACAACAGACTTAATCCCTTAAAATTCAATATTTTCCAACTCACTTGTTTCAGATTTCTCTACAGTATAAAATACCTTGCTTTTAAGGTACTGGCTTAATACTGAGGGGAAGCGTTGTATAGACATGGTGTGAGCAGTATTTGGTCATTTATTATCCGAGGTACATCTAACTTATAATTATTTCTAGTATTATGTGTATGAACGTCAGATCTCTGGTTATATTTGCAATCATTAAGGCGCCATAAGCAACTATATGTATATACAGGGTGTTTATGAACTACACCGACAAACTTCGGGAGGTAATTCCTCACATCAAAACAAGAAGAAAGTTCCTCTGACAATTTTTCGAAATGTCCATAGTTTCGGAGTTACAGACGCTCAAACTAACTACGGCATCGTCATAAATGACGTCATATCTGAACAAGTAATGACGCAAGCGGGTTCGCATTAGTCTATGTGGCACTCCCTCAATCACAAAAACTGTTTAAGTAGGTATATCGGGTACTACTTTTGCGAAACTGAAATCACTTACGTCATTATGTGCGAGCTATGACGTCATGTGTGATGATGTAATTTTGAGTGCATACAGCTCCGAAACTTCGAGAAAATTGTTAGAGAAACTTTCTTGTTGTTTTGATGTGAGGAATCACCACCCGAAGTTTTCGGTGTAATTGATAAACATCTTGTATATATATACAGTATATACTAGGCGCTGTAAGGATATTCAATATTCTAAAAATTTCTCGACATGATTCATATGGTTTTAAATTATCGACACACCCAATATTGTTTTTTTCCTACCACTTTAAAATAGTTTCCCAAAGTACTGTGCCATACGTTAAATGTGAATGGAACAGTTTCATATGCCAGTAATAATACATTTCTACTACATGTGTTTTTAGTTTGTAGAGTTAAAATATTATACTCTAGTTAGTTTGTTACATCGCTTCTCAGTATGGATATCCCAGTTCAATTTGAAAAATATTTCCTCTGTTTTGTATAATTTATAGACAGTCCATCATTACTAAACCAATTTATTGCACTTACAATATTCTTTGTTTTCATATTAAGCGATTCGGTTACTAGCAGTAAATAACGTCTTCACAAAGAACCATTTACATGGTAGTTTGGTATGTCACTAATGTAATTCAAACAACAGTGGTCCCAAGACCGACCCCTGTGGAACTCCTTGTAGCACATTTAATTTATTTGATCTTCAATTATTCATTTGTACTATCTGTTGTCAGCCATTAAAGTATGATGATACTAAATTAAGTTCTATACTAGTCACGCCATAACATTTCACTTTGTTAATAATAATATTAGGCACCACAGTATCAAAGACTTTACTAAGATCTAACATAGCATAGTGCCACTAGCCACTAATTTGTTTTCCATATTGTCATACACCGATGATATTAAATCAAATTTTCAACATCCTTAATAGTAGATAACCTTAGTCTAAAGCCATATTGTGTGTCAGATAATAAATTGTTCTGTTCAAAGTAGGCGTAAATCTGCTTATGGATGCAATACTCTATTAATTTAGATACTACAGGTACTATTGAAATGGGTCTGTACTTGTTTTATCTATCATCCTTTCTGAAGATCGGTACTGTAATCGATAATTTCTAACATGTAGGATAAATTCCCTCTATCATTATACGGTTTAATAATTTGGCAAGTGATTACATCACTAATTGTTCCACAATAAAGATTGATAGGCCATCTGCCCATGGGTTGCTGAACTTATTAATAGCTTGACATATATCATATGGGAAAATGTGGGCTGCGCTGCAAGATACACAATGTATACGAAATTTATGCGGCATGCAACAACGTTACATGCACGTTTTGAAATGTATCTCCTTGTTATAGGCAGTATGCCGCACTGTAAGACGCAAGGCGTGTCGAACCCTTAATGTTGACCCAGTACTGCTTCTTCCTGTGTTAAGATCAGCTTTAAAATTGTTAACTTATGGACAGACACATCGTTATTGAACGTAGTACAAGAATTGAAGCACGTTACACTTTTTTGTTAAACCATATCGTTAAAACAAAGCTAACAAATCAATCTTGAGCAGATAATAGCAGCAAAGCATTTTCTTTTCTTTCTAATATTGCCATATAAAAACATTTCAGTATTTGCCTTTTCGTCTCTGACCCAGATTTTCTGCGTTATTCAAATGGATGTTCTACTTGATGTGATGGATGATTATTTAATAATTATGACTAGTGGTTAATGTTTTATTCTGTGGTTCGTTCACTTGTGATTTCTACTTCTCACTGTCAGGATAATGTTCTGTCTGGATTTTGAATTCGTGATCGTGACTCAATATGACGGATAATGTAATATTTTAAACTACTCTTTCCTTTTATAACACCTGTATTTGTAATGAATAAGAAAATGCAAATCTCTTTTCTTTTTTACGCAGCTGTCGTGAGTTCGTCGTTACAGTCGTGAGCTTTCAATCGGAACTGAAATGATACGTAGATTTGATTCTTGAACTGAATAAGGACGTCGAAGGTTTTCTGTTTCACCAGACGATACGGGGATGGTACTATATTAAGATCCTGGTCGCTACTTCCCTTAAGACTAGGGGACGCCACGCCTCGAATTAATGACGGGCTTAGAACAGTGTTATCAGTTCATTCCAGTGAATGTAAATTAAATAAAAGGATAGGCTAGAATCAAAACTTACATGTTCCAAAATGTTAAATTTTGGGAAATCGCGAAAAACTAATATACTGTTTTGCTAATCTATACCTTAGAAGGAGAATGATATTTCTAAAATGAGGCTCAGAAACTCATTTTTACTCTCAAAATATGTGATTAAGTAGTAGTTGTGGTTTTATTCACGCCTAAAATCTGGAACTTGTGAGTTTTGATTCTGACACAGGGAGCATGCGAGTTTTGATACTCAACGTGAGTTAACTTCAAACATTTTAGGTACAAAAGCAAGGCAATCTCTGTGATAAATTAAGTAGAAGGGTCGGCATTCATTCATGGTTTATTCTGAATGAAATAAAATGTGTTATGAATTAAATAAAATGAAATTATAACGTGTGTTCACATGAAACACGTAATACTGAAAAAGGGCAGAGAGTTTTTAAAAACGTCGGAGGTATCTCCTTTCAACAGGCTGGCATAACTCATCAGCGTCTTGGATCAATGCTCTGGATTGGATCGGAGGGAGGTTCACGTAAAACTGTAGCTCTGGCTGTTGCTTCCAATCTACACGAAAATGGGCTGCTAGCAGATTCTCCACATCCTTCAGCTTTTGCTCGACGAGGTTGTTCCTCGGTGTTACTAGTTCAGGATTTAGTGTTAGCACACTCTTTGCTTCCAGTATAGATTTATGCATTCCTGTATCCATTCGGTATGCTGGTTCCCCACTTGTGAACCTTCTGACAGGAGGTTCCTTATTAACTTACACCTAGATAACTGTCATTCAGTCACTCGTCGATCCTCACATCAGCAACAAAACAACTCTAAACTGAATTCAGCAACTTCCTCCTTCCATACAAACAAGAAACATGGTGGCTGTGCTATGGCAATGAAGCCCTGCTATTGACTGACACGAATTCAGAATCAAAACTCTCATGATCCCGTGGAACATGTGACTTTTGACACTCACCACCAACTTTGCACTCGATTTTGAAGCAGAAATTGTGCGTTTAGGGACGAACTGATTTCATATGTAAATAGCCCGTATTTAGTACTATCAGAATCCACAGTTATCACAATTTGCAATTTCTTGGAACTTGTGAGTTTTGATTCTAACCTACTCAAAAATCTACACTAACATACTACGCATCATCTCGGAAAATATGCCCTCTACGTCCACATATGTGGTATCAAATGAAATTTATGATAGGATGATTTCACATAAATTTGTAGTCTCGATTAATTATTGAACCATTGAGGCTCCAGGAGTTAAAAATGAGGAAGACATGGATTATCTCAACAATCAACAGCAACAATGAACATCGATTAAGATTCTGAATTTATAACGACACATTTGTTTTATTTTGAATTTTATTTAAGGCCTTTAGGCATCTAAGGCTCAGGCCGGGATAGGGGAGGGGAAAGGATTCGGGAAGGTGTCGGCCAGGGCCTATGTGGAAGGTGCCATCACGGAATTTGCCTGGTGTGACTGGGGAAAACACTGGAAAAATCTCAGTCAGGACAGTCGGCCGCTGGATCGAACCCACGACCTCCTGAATACTACGCCAACGCTCTGCCACTGTACTACGGCGACTCGATGACCCATTTGTCTTATGTTTCTTCATATCTGGCGTTGCTAGATCAGTGGTACATCTGAGAATGAAATAGTAAGTGGCTATAGGGCTGCGGGGATTATCCAGCACTATATCTGCTCCTACACTACTTAACTGCACTTAAATATTTCTGTTGTGTACTTTACTGCTCTTGTCAAACATGGAAGTACATTTGAAATTTATTTTTCCGATTAATGGACACTTTATTAATCACAATGGAGTTCTTAGCACTCTAGTGCAGTCCCAGGAATATCTGGCGGATCTCCTGGCAGGATATCGGGACGTCCTGTTTAAGTCCCGTTTACATCCATGGGACGTATAGTTATAATTAATCCTTCGTATAGTTATAATTAATTAAATAATAATAATAGTAAGGTCGATTTAATTTATATAAATTCCAGGTAGATAATCCCGCACGGCTTTCCGGGGGACATCCAGGGGACCTCCTTACGGGATGAACTGTTTGTATTGCCCACAGAGTTATCCCCCGGACGTCCTTAGGACATCGCTATGGGAGCTTGAGAAATCTGACGTTAATGGGATGTAAATGGGACGTCCCACGGATGTACTCTGCTATGTGGGCTATTGGCTTCTGCATTAATTTCCGTCTACGAGAATGAGCGTTCAGTAGTTTCTTGTCATAGCGGAACAATTGGATATAGTTAACCCAGACATGAGCTGAAACCGCATATGAATAATTAATATCAAAGTTTCCTGAAGATCAAAGCCGTTATTTAATTAACGCAGAATAATAATTAAACAACTGACTTTTGTTAATCTAAGGGAAATGAGTGCTCCACAGTAACATAATCGACATGAATATATCTTCACTGTTTTAAATTGCATAGTTATTGTAAGAATATGAAAACGATCAAAATCCAGAATATTGAATTCACAAATGAGAATTTGTCTAAATTCTGTCTCTATCCATATATGACACACATGTTATTCCATATGATTCACTTCTTAAACATTATTTGCACCAAATATGTTAAATACATAAATGGCATTGGCTAAGTTTTGAATAAAGCTTTTCTATCTTCTCTCAAAACTTATTTTTCGAAATAAAATTAATTTTCCCCTAATTACTTTAAGAAAAGTTTATGATTTTCATCCCATTCTGAGTTATAGTTAGCCAAAAGCTGCGATTTAGCACATCTGGTTAATTGAATTTAAGTCTACTTTACCTTTAAGCAAATAGATGACTTAAACGTTTTCACTTTCGGATAAAAAAACAAAATACACTGAAGTGCCAGAAGTTATGGGATAAGCCACGGAGGGGGCACAGGAGAAAGCCTTTAAAATAGTGTATGAGCCCCCAAACGAAGATTATAGAATCTGTTGGATAATTTTAGTCCTCTGCATGAAAAAATTAAAACGTAATTAATGCTCGAAGTAGTCTAGAAAAGATAAGGGGACGGCTGCACCTAGTGGCGGTGAATCTATTCAAACTAAAGGCAATGAGCTCCGATTAATAAAAAGGTAGGGGTACGCCAAATCCAAAATGTAGAAATTAAGGACCTCGTGCCCCCTTACTTCGAGTACTGAACATAATCGAACTGGTCAAAATGGTATCCAAATATGATTGTTGAAATATAAACAATTCCGGTTCTCAGGGCGCATTTTCACCCGGAAGAGAGTGAATGTCAAAGTCACTTTTTTGTGCACTATTAACATATCAAAGTATACTGGAGGTTGATATATGCTTCCTTAATTTTTTATGAACTTTTGAAAATTCTAAAATTCGTATTTTACGCATATTGGAGGCCCAATATCTCTGGTGGGACATATGAATAAAATGCAAATATTTGGATTTTCAAAAATTAATAAAATATTAAGGAAGCATACATTCTATATACTTGTATATGTAATAGTGTACAAGAAATTAACTTTAATATTCAATCCTTTCCGAGTGAAAAAGTGCCCTGAAAACAGGAATAATTGTTCCTATTCCGACAATCACATTTAGATGCAATTTTAACCAGTTCGATTGCGTTTTAGGTTTTAATGCAGAGGACTAAAATTATCAAGCAGCTCATAATTGGATTATTGGAAAGAATGTTTTTGATTTGAAAATCCTATGATAAACCAGTCCACAGAAATTACGTTTAGTGCAAAAATCTGCTAACACAAATTTTGGTATGCGCCACAATATAAAAATTACCGCCATTAATTAATCCGTTGGTATAAAAATAAAAGAATACCAAGAAAGAATGTGAAAGGGGTCGAGCAACCAAGCTGGACGATTTCAGATGCACTATGGCTCTAAACCTTGGTTGAATAAACGTTGAAATATTTTAGATAAATACGAAGTATGTGATACTCTTTGCTATTTGCAGAGGTGCTCTCCTAAACAAATATGAGCCCCCGCCACAATTTGTCTGGCTACACCGCTGCTAGCATACTGACCTAGTGTCCCCCCTCGAGCACAGCGAAGTACAGCAATTCGGGACGGCAGGAACGCGACAAGTCGCTGGTAATCCGTTGGAGGGATATGCAGCATAAATTTCAATTGATGTCCACAATTCGGTGGTTGTTGCAGGTGGAGAATTCTGGGCACGAATAGTCCGTTCCATAATATCCCACAGACGCTAGATAAGGTTCATGTCCGGCGATCTAGGTGGCCAAATCATGCGCTGGAAGTTGCGAAAATGTTCCTGAAACCAGGCGCGCACCATTGCGACCCGGTGACATGGCACATTGTCATCCAGAAAAGTCAAATTATTGGCAGAATACATGAAGTCCATAAAGAGCTGGAGATGGCCACCACGCAGCTGAACATAGCCCGAACCCTACCATCTGTGCGTCCCAATCAGGGAGTACGCCAGGAATGTAGTCGAAGGGGAGTGTCTAAAGTTATTGGGGGGGGTGTACTTCATATTCAATTATACACTATATTATACAGTCATACATTATGTATATCTTACCATGTATGCATGCATGTGCACGCGCGGGCGTTTCTGTTTGTCATACTTTTTAAAATAAGAATTGTGCAGAACCACATAATGACAATGTGTGTAAATAGCAAGCATTATTATTAATATTATTTAATTACTTGCGAAGAAATTAAACAACTTACTCCTCTGTAGTTATGTAGGAAACTGATTTTAGACTACGAGGAGATTTGATCTACGCGCTTCGAATCATTTTCAAGTAGAATGAATTACCAGCAGAACTATTATCTTTCAAATAATTTTAGATTTTTTTTTTTTTTTTTTGCACTTGTCTAGCTTTTGCAAGCTTTAATTTGGTAAAATATGGACAGATTATTTACTATTAAATTTTAATTACTTTGAAAGAGATTATTTATTTCAACTATGTCTTTAGAGCAAAAAATAATACATTTTAAATATAAGTAAGCTCTACTTTTCTCAAGCTCTCCTGGAGTGTATATCAAGATTACATCACAGTTGATAAAATAACTTGGTGGAAATTGTATGCACTTCTTATTCCAAGGTTCTCGGATCGATGCCCAAGGTGACCGACTTCATTGAGACTTTCCAAACAAATGCTGAAATCAGGGCATCCACTTCCGAAAATTCAATTCTTCCTAACAGTGCTAAGGTGAATTGACCTACGGATTGTAAAATATCATTTTTAGTTTATTTCGGAATGCTTAATGAGAAGCAGAAAAAAAAAATGGTATTGATGGACGTTTGAATAAAATTCTTTAAACTTTCACGACGAGAAAATATTACTCATGATCTCGTTTCTTTTTCAAACCATGCAGAAATTTGCCACAGTGACGTTTCGAACACCTAAAATCATGTCTACTAACTCAAACCTAAACGAATGGTGCGACATTCCGTAGAGCGCCAAGGTGTGCCAGACAACTTTTAGCTCGGCCTGAGCCTGAGATGCTTGAATGCCATAAATAAAATAAAATAAAATTCAAACGGCTTTTCGTTGGGTAGTACATAGTCAGCGCATCGGCTCTCGTCGCAGTTGTACTTTGGCTTGCATGAACCCAATTTGCTCGTTTTGTATTCAAAGTGTTTCCCCAATATTTATCACGATACTGGATAAGGATCAAAATTCTGCGAATCGAACCCGGAATCGCTCTCACCAAGTGATATCCAGGAGCCAACTCAGAAACACATCCTGACTGGACCACGGCATGCCCTCCCGTTTCGATTTCCGAACCGTATAAAATCTGAAAGAAAGTGGCGAATCATAATTAACAGAAACGGGTAAATAGTCCATGGTTTGTAATGGAGTTCCAGCACGCCAAAGATTCCAAGTAGTAGATGTCACTATTACCTTCATGCACGTAAAAACCTTATTTTCTATGGGACAGTCTAGTAACGCTTTTGACTTCGGTCCGTCATGATTCGACCCATTACACCAAGTTAAAATCCACAAACGCCCATGCCCCTACCAGGACTTGAATCCGGGACCTTCGAGTCGTTGCCCTAACGCCTTAGACCGCACGGCTTCCCGGTCGGCACCTGCATGCACGAGCCGTGGCTATTAAAATATTAAATTTAATGAAATGTTAAAATTTTCAGAAATCTTGATTCCCTGATGAAATGTTGACAACCGCAGCGAGAAACCTCTCTTATCTATACTCTTCGACTTTCAAATATTGTCAGTTCCAATATAAGTAAGAGAAATCACACGCACGGCTTCGGTGCTAAACATTTCAGCTGGGAGTAGTGTTTTTTTTTAAAAATAGGAAAAACTATGTAGCCAGTGTCATACTATATTGACTAAGGAAATTGTTTGAGATCTTTCTTTTTTATCTTTAGTGACAACGTAACACGTTTAGGGTAACAAAAAAGCTCTATTAATTATTGTCTGTCTGTATGTGTGTTTGTGCTAGTCTGTACGTCACGAGTTCGAGTACTGAAGTTTGGCACAAACGAGTGTGTTTTTGAATGATACCTTATTTAACTGGCACCTAAGTAGTGAAACATATGACTTTGTCTCCAGCCACTTGTGGTCTGTCTGTAACTGTATATGTGAGCATATGTCTAAACATCACGAGCTTAAACTACAAGTCCAGCAGCGTCAATACTTCCTAAGATTTCTTTATTTCTGGTATCTCCATATACAACTCGGAGACTATTTTACATTGGAGCTTAGCAACAACAAGAAGCATGAACAATGGGAAAGGAAATTGGACGAAAACGGACATAGCGTTGAAATAACATATGATCCCGGCATTTGCCTGATAAGACTTGAAAACTTCAGTCAGGATGGCCGGCCGTCTTCAGGAATGGAATCCTGAACCTCCGGAATGCGAAGCCAACTCCAAAGCATTGAGCTACGGCCGCTCGGTGCTTCATTTCATATCGCTTTTGTTTCACAAAATGTTCGTTAGCGTTGACAGATGAATTTTACCTGTTTTCTTTTGAATGAATGAGAGTATGATGAAATCAAACCCTGAAGAACACAGAGTTAGGTATTGGAAAGGTCGGCGCATCAAGTTTGTAAACATTGTTACTTTTATTTCCATTTATTTAGTTATGAAGCAAAGATTCACTTAAATTAGAAAAATTAATGCATATGTACGAGCTCCTAAACTTTGTTCCTTTGTTTCAATAATTCTCCTCTTCATTGCGACGCGTTCCGCCTTTTCCACTGTGCACACAAAACAACTTAATAGATAATGAGTGTATCTGAAGTGGGTCTAGCATCTCTGCACTCTAACACTGCAGGGGGCAGCCACCAAACAGATGCTTTCATATGGGAATGTTTATTGTTTTCTGACTGATTTCTTTTGTTACTGATGGATTTTTGCGAGGCAACAAGAAAAGGAATGTAGCCCAAAAGAAATTATTTCTTCGGAATAAATGCAAAACTGCTACCAAGATTTGATTGTGTATTACCATAACTGCCGTCTTTGTAAATCGAAATTCCAGGAATTTCTCACTATTAAATGTCGCAAAAGAACACCCTCCCCCCCTTAGGGGGGGTGTTCAGAAATTTTTCTTAGGGGGGTGTTGTCGAAGTCTAGGGAGGGTGTTGGGGGGGTGTAGCGTACTCCCTGGTCCCAATTGGAAATGTGACTCATCTGACCACGCTACACGTTTCCAGTCCTCTAAGGTCCAATCCACGTGTTCCCAAGCCCGTCAGTCACCGCCGTCGCTTGACAACACTTGTCAGTCTTCGGCTGCGATACCCCATGAATACTAAATTGTACTGCACTGATCTCCGAGACACGTTCCTGGAACGTCCTACATTGATTCCTGCTGTCAGAATACGCCATGTTGCTTGTCTGTTTGCCCGGACATCTACCCACACGTTACCAGTCGCGGTCACTCAGCACCCGTGGGCGGCCACTGCGTTGTCCCTGATGGGTCATAATGAATCCAATGGGTACTCATGATCCACCCCGGACAGTGTGGAGCGAATAAAATTAAATCGAAATTTAAATTTAAAAAAATTAAATTAAAGAAATCGAAATGCTATTATCGAAAGAGGATAAATTTTAAGGTTTTAATTTTTTATACTTATCTATAAATTATTCTACACTGGTCACCATGTAATTTTTTTTTTTTTGTAAACTACATTTAATCAATATTCTAAATGACGGTGTGTCTGTATTCTTATGCACATGAAATTTCCAGTTGTAACTAAATTTTAACTGTATATTATATTATTTTAGAAGTTTGACGAAATCAAAACATCTAAGATGTGAAACGATGGAAAATGTATGAATATGAATATGAAATGTCCGGACGACTTCCGAAATCGCATGCCCCGTTCGTCTAGCACCAACTATAATCTCGCGCTCAAACGTCGATAATTCCCGTCGGGTTGCCATTAGTATGGTCCATGACATTTCACTGCACTCACAAAATCCAACTGATCACACTGTCGCAGCCATAACAAATAGTTTAAGCAAGTGATACAAAGTAGGTTCAAAGATGGCGTGCGACACTGTGAACTTTACTTATTCAGTTTCAATACTGTCCAGACAGATAATGTGTGACTTTATTAAGAAAGTATAATACTGAAACATGTACGAAAAGACCAAATGCAGTTTGTTGATATAAATTAATAAATACGAATATTATTCCAAGTTTTATATAGATATATGTAAACATTTGTACTATCTTCTGAAACAACCTGTCATTATCATTCTCAAACAAAACGCTTTAATGTTTATCACTTTACATTATGAATCTGAAAATATTTTGCTTCCTATTTAATATAGTTAATTATAGAGTTAAGTATATACTATAATTACATAAAATTTCTACATTTCCTTTCGCGTGTACAGTAAATAGTGCAGGCCAACCCTATTTTCTTCAAGTACGTTGTCTGTCTCTGCACTGTTTGCACCCGCACATTCGTAAAATTTTGTCTGGAACTTGTTTTAGAACTTGGTTCGGCTTAAGAAGGCCACCATCATCTTTCCAGCCGTGATATTCTGGGTTCTTCCTCACGTACGAAGATTCTAATAATTGTAGCTATTCCCTAACAACAACAAAAATCTCGTCGAATGGGTCCTTGTATACATTATGAAGTAGGTGGAAGAAGAGTTAAAGGTTTGCCGCAGGTCGTCGAAAACTCGAAAGTCGCATATGATGACCACACACGAACAAGGTATTCCTCTGAATTTTCAATATCTTCTGTGGAAATGATATCGCTTTCACAAAACGAGAAAAGAAAATTTTGGGACAGTGAATTCAGAGAAGCATGCTTAGAACCAACTTTGCCAATAGTGTCATTTTCAGTGAGTATGTGAGCTTTCACTAGAACGTGACACAAACGTTCACACAACACAGATTGCATTTGATGCAGTGGTTAGAATCAGCGTCTGATGCACTTCGCATTCCTTTAAGGAATGGCCTACATAGTTATCAGTGTCGGACTGGAACTGTAAGAGCTGGGCGGAGATGGAAACTTAGGGAGGAAGGGGGGAGGGGGCGCCTCATGGACAAATTAATGTAAACAATTTTGCTTTTAAAATGCTTTTTTTAATTTGTTCACAGCATTAAGCATACACAGTTACACACAAAACGACTAGGACAAAATACAGTAAATGTTGCATAGCACAGAATATTATATTACAGCCAACAAAAATGTGAATGTAGGATATATAAATAAATTAGCAGTAGCCTAGCTATTCCAGCACAAACAGAAGGAAAAAACTGTATGACAATATTAAATTTCACACTATGAGTAATCGTTTATGATCTCTTATGATTTATGCTATTTCCTTTATAACATCATCGTAATCTACAGGAAAATTCTGGACATGTTCAGTTTTAAGGAGCATAAAGTTTTTCAGTATGCTTTGCCCCAAAAGTGACCTCAGTTTTGATTTAATGATCTTCAACTTAGAAAATAAACATTTACACGTTACCCGAGTAGTTGGAAGAGTCATAACATATTTGTACACACAATATAAATTGCTCTAAGTGGTTTCAATTAAAGTCAGCTCATACAAGAGTGTAAACGCACCGTGTACGCAACCCTGTTTACAACATGAAATCAGCTGATCCAGATCTTCCGTTTTGCTTTCATCTCATCGTCTTCAGTTCCAGAATCAACTGAGCACTGAACCACATCAAAGTCACTAGTAGAAGCATCCTGCAGATTCTTGAAGTAATCTTTGTAATGGGTCGAAAATTGTTTGAGTTCGTGTAACTGGAATTCTTTACACACACCTGTATTTTCTGCTAAAAGGTTTTCAGGGTTCCATTCTTCTTTATTTCTTCAAATCTCTTTGGATCCAAACAGGCACAATCTTTCATTAAATGTTCATTTGGAGCAAACCTCTCCTCAACACTTGTAAAGACGGTGTCACAAATTCTGTAGAAGGTTTCCACTTGGAAATTCTTCCACTGGCCTTCTTCTTGCAAAGACAAGTCTTCATCAGAGCAGTTTTCATCAAAAAAGCGCTTTTTACGTCGAATCTCTTTTGTTGCAAAATCAACATCCACCCTGAGATGAAGTTCATTTTCTTCAATTTCTCTGTTAAGATTTTCCGAAAACATTTTAGTCTCCATACAACTGAGAAAATTTCTCTCTTTGAGTGACTTCAAATCTGTTACTAGTGTTTGGACCATTTCCCATGTCATTAAGTAGTCCATGTCTGGGGACTGTAGGTAGCCCGAAGTTGTTAATGTTAGCTCAAATAACTGTAAAGAGCTGCTGTCATTAGGGTTTCGAATTTCAACCATTTGTCTCGTAAACCTCTTGCTGTGGTCTTAATATTTCCATCAAAGTCACTGGATGTACCTATTTCCTGCAGTACACTGATTATTAAACTGTACTTCTTGATATCATAACCAGAATCTTCATTCTTACAGAACACGGCTGAAAGAGACTTATGTTTCGCCCACCATCGTGTTACTCCAAGCTTCTGAAGCCTTCTAACGTTTTCGTGACCCGTATATTCCTTTTCATTTGCTTCGATCCAAACCGAAATCCGCAAATGGGAATCATGAATGAGAGTTCCTGTAGACTGAAGTAATCCAAATAAATTTCCTGCCTCTTCACAAAACAGTGTTGCATCAGTGACAACAAGGTTAAGGACATGTGCCATACAATGAGTGTACACCATTCTAGGAGTCTCCTGTTTTAGTAAGGCTTGCAAAGCATTATATTTGCCCTTCATATTAGCTTCCCCGTCAAATGAACATCCAAAAAACTTGTCCATAGATAATCCAATATTGATCAGCTATAACTTCCAGCGTGTCTTTTCCTATGGTCTCGTGAAGCCTTATTTGCTTAACTAAGCTTTAACAAACAAAAGTTTTATATGTGTATCTAGAATTGACAGATCTTGAGTGGAATCTACTTGCAAACTATAAATTCCAGCAGAAAGAACTTTACAAACAAGTTTTCTGAAAATGTTTTCTCAGTATAACTATTACCATATTACCAAAAGATTTTGAAGGAAATGTAATTCAGGAACCGCGTCCTAAAGAGTGCTCTTTGCCTTTCTTCTTCGTTTTTGACTATGTTCTATGGACAATTCAACATGCTTCTTTAATAATGGATCATATTCAGCAGTTAACAGTACCAAGAAGTTTCCATGGTTTACACTTCTGTCAGAGAATGAGTTACATTGAGTCTCGACGCCACTAGAAAAGTCAAACAACGCAACGAGAGAATGAGCCATACAGCAGTCACAAGGCCACTTGTGATAAACATAGATCAGACCGATTTAAGAGAAGTAGGTTTGCCTTGTTTTTAACAGGAAAGCGGTAAAACGAAGATTTACGTATATTGGACAATCACGGAATGGTTATTTGGCGGCCATTTTGGAAAATGGCGGCTGCGCAGATGTCGCAGGGGAATTGGAATTTCTACCCAAAATATCATTTTAAGTTACAGCCCAATTAAGAGGTAGAGGGAGTTGACTACGACGGCCTGCAAAATAAGCGTTCAATTTACCATGGATTTCAAACATTTCTACAAATATCATGGTTTTATGTGTTTACTTCGAAAAATGACTCAATATCCCCTTAAACACAATACATGGCAGAGTAACAGTAAATAACTGAAGGCTCCACGACGTATTCTTTCTTAGAAATAAAGGATGTTTTGTAGCCCACGTAACAACTTTCTTATGGAACTTTTTTTACGGGACTATACAGTGGATCGGATATTTTTATAATCTTTTACAGGAGAAGAGAGATTCCTGAGCAATAGTTGTCTATTTCGCCGAAGGTACATTGCAGCCTTTCCCAGTTATGAATGTTCTCTTTTTCGCTGGAGAAATTCCGGTTGGTGCTATAGCCTTTCATACCAGATATTGTAAGAAGCTCTCGAGGGAAGTGTGTGTCTTCCGTTGGAAATCATTCTCTCTATACGTTAGTCTCTTCACGGAAGGAGGTAAGATAATAGGTCTAATTATGTAGGAGAAAGACTGTGGTGAATATTAAGTGGCCTATTTTTAGATGAACTGTTATTTCACGTTGAGCCTAATTATAAGCTGTGGAAATTGTTAAACTTACTAATTACAGTTGGGTTCGAATTAAGTAATGATCT